>NW_010582725.1:400954-422362 GCF_000705375.1 Tinamus guttatus
GCTTGAACAGTGAAACTGGCCCCCTTGCTTCCTCTCACCTCCCCTTGGTTATTTATAACCCATTTTTAGTTGTGAACTGAGTCTTGGTGCATGTTCTGCAATTGTATTTGGTATTATGACACTGTGGAGGAACATTTGTATTAAAGAAATATTTCTAATGTGTTATACCACTCGCTGCTTTTTAAATGTGGGCAGTATCTCTTTAAATCCTGTGTGTCGCGTGGTCTGAAAGCATTTTCTCTTTCTTTGGATGTTGGTCTATTTAATATACTGTAACTCATTAGGATCTATTTTTCTTGCACAATTTGCACTACTTTTGGATAGCCTCAGCTGTTTTATGGTCAGCGTCTTCTGGAGCCAGATAGAAATAGAAAGTCAAAGAGCTGGTCTACTAGCTTTGTCCTCAACTTGTTATTTAATAGTTAATACTTTGTGGTATGTTAAGAGAGTTTCTATAACGTGGCACTTCTTAAGAACGCTTTTAAAAAGACATAATAAACTTCAGCCAACTTGTTCTCTCTAAGTGAAACTTCACAAATGCTTCAGTTGAACCCGATCCCCTTAATAATCATCCGGTCTTGACAGTAAATGTATCACCAAAATTACATTTTTTTTTTCCCTCAAAAATCAGTTCAAAATATTGACTCATTGCCGTTAGTCTGTGTAGTAAGAAAACTGGAAAATAATAAAATCTGCAAAGAAATGTTTTTTTGTAGCTTATACAGCAAAGTAGGGTAGTCTACAGTTTGTCAGGTAACCGGTTATTCAGAAATGAGAAGTTCTTCTGCATTTAGCAGCATTGCTTACTGTTTTCTTCATCATGGAAAAGAATAAAATGTGGTAACAATTTTCTGTATTTGGACTGCTGCCGCACATAATTGGGAACAACAGAGCTAAAGCCTTGATTTTGGTGAAATGCTTAGTCTGCGTGTTGGATTAAAATGTGTGCAACAAATCACTCCAATTCTATAATAATTTTTTAAACTTTTTTTTTATTTTATTACTATAATGTTATTACTTCTAAGTTTCAGACTGAGAACTGGGTCAGTTGCAAGAACAAAATTGGCATGAAAATGGTTGTATATTTGTTCTTGAAAATAGATTGCCAAAAAATCTTTTTAAAATGGTCAGCCTGTGTTGTTCTGTGCATCGAATGCAACTGATGAAAAGATAGTGTTAGTCTTACATGGTTAGTAAGCTCTTATTTAAAAGTCCTGTTCTTCCAGCAGCATCCTAGGAAGACTAGATAATATTTGCTAGATAGGCATGTTAAACACATCATCTGTGCAGCAATGGATTTGTGAAGCAGCTTACGGAATGGAAAATAAATTTAGGCTGCAGTGTGCCAGCAAGCCAGTATATGAGAACGATTTGCAACAAGCAAAGGTGAGGAAGGCATGCAGAAATGGGCTCATCAGGATCGAGAAACAGAGGAGAGGATTCCTAGGGCTGGGGTGTGGGGGCAGTAGCTAACTTTAGTGTGCTTGACTAATATAGATTAAAGGGTGATGGTACCAGCGGAACTGACATCTCAGAGCGGAGGCACGCGCTTGGCTGCGGAGCTGTGGGCTTTAAAGGCAGTTCTGCTGCCAGATTTGCCCGCTTGGCTGGTGCAGGGTTTGGTGGGTGCTCTTGGAGACCCCGCTCCAGTGCTGTCTTGGCAGTGTCCCATGGGGAGCGTGAGCAGTTTGGGCTCCGTGCCAGCCGTGCCCCGAGGAGCTGGGGAATGGTCTCAATCTGCGGAGCTGGCCCCGGCCGAGAGCAGACAGGGCGGGAGGCTGATGTTGCTTCATCTGCCCTGGCTAACTGCACCAATCCTTGTCGGTAGGAAGTTTTAGACATTGTAGGAAATAAGGCTTAAAATATTTACAAAATTTTGTTTTCTTTCCTTCTGAACGCCTGCTGATACCTTTGCCATGTACTTTCCAGTGATGACACACTGGGATCGGAGGAGGATGAGTAATGGAGTATGTCTGGGGGGAGGAGAGGACGGGGACGGCTGCCCAGTGAGTAAGAGCCTGAGGAAAGCGCCTGAGGAAGGAGCGTGTTGTGACTGGCTGTAGTTGTCACCTGCCATTTCACCTGTGAAGAGGAGTTGCTGTGTCTGGGTTTTTAAATGGTTGGTACAGCGATGCACACAGGATTGCCTCAGCGTTTGGAAGCAGCGTGTGTGTGTGAAGCCCTCTGTTTGTTCTCTCTCTAAGCTTAACGTGTTGAAAATACCTAAAATCACTCAAAAGGACATGCCTGCTGTGGAAATTGAGCCTGAAAGGCTGAACCTTTGCTTTCTGTATCTCTGTGTGCCCTACGGACTGGTGTTTGCTGCTGCAGTCAGCTCCTGGGCATCTCGCGCTCTCCTGCCTGTCTTGGTCCCTCTGTAATTCTTGAGTTTTACAGCAAAACCTCTCACTGCAGGCATAGCACATACTGCCTCCCAAAGCAAGGCCTCTTAATGCTTTTCTCCATCATCTCTAAATGTATTGCTGCTTTGCTTGAGGAGAGAGGAATGGCTGATATGCTACGCAACATGCAGTGATGGAAACCCTTGTTTTCCCGTTAAAATTGTAGTGTTTCATGTTTGTGTAGTGAAAGTGAAGTAAGGTATGGTTTCCAGTCCTCTCAAGAAACGAGGATTTCTCAGAGAACTTCAGTTCTAAGAGCTGGTCACTTTCACCATATCTGCATTGCTGCTGTTTTATTACAGATTTGTTAACGAGTTTTTCATACACATTTATCCGATTCCTGTTTTTTAAATTCAGGAAAAAAGATAGCATTTATGTTTCTGTACGGATGGATCTGCTTAGAATCTCTGTTGTTCAGGTAAATGTGATTGTATCCACAAGTTTTTAGGTTTCCTTTAAGATCCTTCATCCACAGGTCATTGAAGCCTAACTTCTTTTTTTTTTTTTTTCCTCCTACATGTTGTCTTTACCTATATGCCTAAAATCACCAAACATAATTTGCTTGATACGATTCTCGTCATTCTTACTGTTAGGTTTCTCACTATCTTCATTATTACCGGTGCCCCTTGAGCTGATGCATCCACAGTTCCCTTCTCCCCCGCTACCTTCTTCCATATCCAAATGTCCAGCCTTTGGATGTTTCTGGGAACTTCTTTGGAAATCCCATCCTATATTTTTCTAAGCCTTTCTACGTGAGAGGGAGGGATGGGAATATAAAGCTAGCTTTCTGATAGTGTATTTGTGCTTGACAGTAGTGTGCTGCATTTTATTTACCCAGTAACTTTTTTTTTAACTTGCAATTTTCTACAACAGACTGGAGATTCTAGTTTCATTTACTACTACAAAAAATAGAATAATTTTCCAAATATTAGGCTTAGAAGCACAAACCTGTACTGTGGGATCCATGAAGCCTCCTGAGGCTGTATTTACCTGCAAGGTTGTGTATTGCATATAAAGCATTCTGCTGAAAATCACAGTGCCAGCTTTCAGCAGGGATGCCACTAGATGAGGAGAAATTTTGTAGTTTTCCATACTAAGGTCTGTGAGCTCAGATGATAACAAGGAGTTGGATTTGCTTTTGAACACATATTTGACCTACTTTTTATTACTGAAACCTTGTGAAAAGATCTGCATGATTATGAAGTTAACTTCACTCGGTTCACAGTATTTCTAAGTCATATTAATCACTGCTAAGTCATTTATAGCTTGAAAGCAAATGATGCTAAATGCCAATTTGTTCATATTCTAAAGTAAAATAAAGATGAGGTATTCGGTACTGTCTGATGCATGCTTCTCATTGCAACAGAGAGCAAGATAATTCTGAGTTTAACTGTCTGTGGGTGAACTTTATATGGACACTCTACCGTGAGGGGTCTGAGGAGGTAGGCTGGAGCTTTCACTTCCAAGCACAAAACTGTGTGATTCCTGAAGAATTTGTCATCTGTTGTTTTAGTGTTAGAAGTTTTGCATCCTGTGAGGAGGAAATGTCTTTTAGACCTTGTTTTTCTCAAGGGTGAGAAGTCAATCTTGGAATGAATTTTTAGTGGATTATATATAAGTGATTGTGACAGAGGACAGAATTCCAGAAGACGGAAGAAAATTGTGCTTTTCCAGTCTTAAAAGGAAGAAATGAAATGATTTGGGATAAGTGATAGATGTGTTAAATAGGGAAAGGATAAAATAGCAGTCACAAGACTGAACACAGAGCTAGTGAAGAGTAGTGATAATTAGATAGTACAAATTTAACAGAAATAGGTCTTTCAAATGAATTTAGTCTTTCTGAGAAGATGTTTTTGTTGATAAATATAATGCAGGCAGTGTAGCATATTGTTGCTTCGGGATATCTTGCAGGTCTTCATTTTACTTACTAAATCAAGTGGCTTTTTTAATAAGTAGGATTATACTATATTGGCATAGCATCCATTAACTTGAATAAAGATGCATTAAATGACAGGGTTCAAGGTACAATTTGGAAGTGTTTGTCCAGCAAGAGTCCTGTGGAACAGTTGGGGAAGAGATAGGTTACTACTACTGCCTTGTTGAACACATTTCATCAATGGTCTAGTGGAAACATTTAATTGTTAACAACGTTTGGAAGTGGCATGAAAATTGGAGGAATTTATGATGTCATCACTACAAGACAGCGTGGACTGTTCAGTGACCTTGGCTCCAGGCAGCTGGTAACTATTTCAGCACAGATGAACATTAGGTCCATAATTTACTGGCTCTCCTTTCGGGATGCTGGACTCCATTCCAGTGCACCACTACAGGAAAACATTTTAGGATCACTGATGAAGAATTAGCTGGAGTGTGCACCCCGGATGTGCAGGAGATGGGGGGAGCTGGCAGTACCACTGTTTGGTTGTTGCCCTTGGAGAATGGAACAAAATAAAGCCTACCAGTATTTTAGTAACATCTTAGTTTAATTCTGTCTGTTGGATAAGTAAGTGGCCTGTCCTACCATAAACAAATCAAAGCAGATGTGTTCCACATGCCCTCCATTCAGCTGTAGGCAGAGCTTACCCATATATCTGGTATAGCATATGGCTGAATAACAGTGAAAACTGTCCTCAAAAAACTTCCTGTAGTCTGTATTCCTATCTCTTGAGACTCATTTGAGAACAACAGTGTGGAAATAAACATATCCTAACTCTTTTATCAGTATTATTTTAATTAATGTGCTGAATATTTAAACAAACTGTATTCAATTTGGCGAAAACACCTCCCAAACTGAGATTAAACCAAGCTGCAAGGGGGACCTGGAGAATCTTAAGTATCTAGTATTCCTGGTAAAATAGTTCACAGATCTGCTTATTCTCAGTAGATTTGAAAGGCAAGTAAACTTGACAGAAGTCTTCAATACAACACTGGCAAGTGAGATTGTTGAATAAGGTGGGAAATTTATGTGCAGAAGGCTTGCCAAGTCTGTTGCCATTATTTTTTTATTAGAAATTTTGTCATGTATTTGTGTTGTGATGCTGATTAGGTTTCCTGTCTTTGGCACAGATTATAGGACTGGCCCGTGCTTCACGTTGGTGACGAACCAGATGTGCCAAGGACAGCTCAGTGGAATAGTCTGCACAAAAACCCTGTGCTGTGCGACCGTGGGGAGAGCCTGGGGCCACCCCTGTGAAATGTGTCCTGCCCAGCCGCATCCCTGCCGCCGAGGTTTCATTCCAAACATTCGAACCGGAGCCTGTCAAGGTAAGTGAGCAGCAAAGCTTCCCCAAAAGCTGATGAAATTGTTACTGGATTAATGTTAATTGAGTTATGCTGCTGTGAATGACCTGTCCTAAGCCATTCTTTGCTATATGTGTGAAGAATGGAAAAACACTGTCAGATACATTACTTCATGATTCAGTGAGTGCCCGATGTTCAAGTGAGTACATTAGCAACTGAGGTCATGTGAGAGCGGCCAGCACCTTCCTGAGTTTTCACTGCCAGCAGCACATTTGCTTGGTTCTGCAAGGATGCTTTCCTGTGGGTTCCACTGGACCTTTCCATGGAAGAAATTAATCTGCTTCAATCAGCACTCAAAACATGCAGAAATCAATCTGTGGTGATGCTGTTCCATTTGTCTGTTGTGAGTTTTTTTTTTTAGCTCAGAATTGTTGGTTTTGGATTCATCTGGAGTGTCTTATCTCTTGAGCTACACTGCTTCGACCTGGAAAAAAAGTGCATGTTGTGCCATTTGAAATGCCTTATTATATATTTTATACAATTTTTGAAATGCATTTGCATTTGTTTCAAATCGTAAAATCCACCCAGATGTTGCTTCTTTCTGAGCATGCCTTACCATAGAAAGTCCTTACACTGCTTTTGGCTTTTATTCTAATACTTCCAGCTGTATAAATTCTTTTATTGTCTGGATGTCTGGCAGGAAACAGGAGAAAGTTAACAGGGGCAGCTATGTATTAAACTGATGTAGATTATAAATTCCCAGGGCCGTATCTTTGGGACTAGCTTATTTTGATCTGTCTAACATTTTCTAGTAAGATACAGTGTTTTTTGAAAATGAGGGAGATAAAGATTATAAGTTTATTAGTAATTTCATTTAATCATGAAATTCCCGCAAAGAACTTCAAGGCATTCCATTGCAATAAAAATGTAGTTATCCTTCTTCCCAGGCCAAGTCCAAGTGCTGGTGCCTGCAGACAGGCACGATGAGCTGTGAGATGGGCATGTTTGTGTAGGCTACGTGATGTACCGTCCCATAACCTCAGCCGCTCCGCGGCGGCGTCCCCACCTCGCTGCTAAGGGTCAGGGCTAAACTCTGCAGCAATCTGCGAATTGAGTTCTGGACAGTTCAGAGATTTTATGTGCATGAAGATATGGCCCACACCCCTGACCTCATGCCACCCCGGCTTGTATCCCTCCTGCCTGTGTCACAGAGAAGCTGCGGTGACCTCTCCGGTGGTTTCGCACGGGCTCTCTCTGCTCTGTGCACATTTCTTAGCATGCAGCTGCATTTATGCTAATCTGTACACAGTGCCAACACAGTCTTGGCCCTGTACATTTGACTTGTACTTTTCAGTTGATCTGCTCTCCTGTAATGTGTTCATAATTTCAACAGATTTGCTATGGAACCACATATTAGCTTTATTTTTCATGCAATTGTACAAAATCCAGTCCTTTTGAAATCAGATAACATTCATTCAGACTGAAGACATTTCAGGGATTTCACATCCATATTCAATCTAAATAAAGGAAAGCAGGTTAAATAAAATCCAGGTTCTCTGAAGAGACGAAACCGTTATTACTGTGTGGACGAATCGGAAAAAAATAAAGCGGAGGGGGTGGGGGCAAGTTTGTTCTAAAAAGTAAATATTGCTGCCCACAGTTTGACTTTGTCTGTCTGGCCGAAAGTTAAATTAATATCACAGCTGAGATTTTTAAAGATACAAAGTACAAAAATGAAAGCCAAAAGGTGGGATTTTGAAACAGACGTTGTGACTCAGGAGCATGAGTTCTATATTTTTTTTTTAAAGTCAATACCGAGCCATGAAGTTTGGCATGGCTGTTGTTATTCAAACACTGCGCCGTGCGTTAGGGAGAGAGCAGCAGCCTCGCGGCGGTGCCGCGGCTCCCCGGGCCTCCCAGCACCCGCGCTAGCTCGGGCACCCGCCGGAGCGGCTCTGCCGCCCGCGCTGCCTGACCTGATATAGTCGGCTCGGGGTTCTTTACATAATGCTCTGCTATGTGGTACAAATCTGCCCCTTGGCATCCGCGAAACTTCCTACTCCCAGGGAAATTGCCTCTTGGCCTTTTGTACAGACATCGCATTTTGCTTTTCAGACTACAAGACACGTTACAGCTGGCTCTCTGGGATTTATAAAGGGAGGTTGGAAGGCACCATCTCCTTCAACTTGTGTCCCTATGTAGAAACCAATCCTAGTGGGAAGCCCAAACATTGAAGACATCAGGTTTTACCAGCAGCAGCTGGTGTCCCTGTGGGCAATGGGCGACGGGAAGGATTTGGGGGTGTTTTTTTAGGGGGTGAGCACTGGGTTCCCTCCAGGAGGAGGGGGAACAGCAGCCACATGACTGTCCCAGGGACTGTGAGCAAGACATCCATGGTCCGCACTGCGGTTCCTGCTCTTCCTCTAGCAGTTCCTGAGTCACAGCAACACTTCTGCCCTTGGCCATGACACGCATGTTGTTGAACTGCATGAGTTGTTAGGCCAAAACCTAGGGCCCCCTCAACACCTTTGTATTGTGCTTCCTACCTAGCCTGTGGTATCATCTTCATCATTTTATTTTCCTGAGTGAGAAATTAAAAACAAAGAGGGAGATATAAACAGTGAAATGCAAAACAAAGTTATGAGTGTCTGAGGTCATTAATGATGCCTCTTGAGACATGAATTATGGCTG
Organism: Tinamus guttatus; assembly: GCF_000705375.1. Next base: position 409,288 of record NW_010582725.1, read on the forward strand.
TGAAACTCCTGACCATAACTTATGGCCTGTGGTGCCTCGTCTTGCTGGAGTAAAGAGCTAATCAGTTCTATCAGTAATGACTGTACAGTCCCCTCCAGGAGCCTCAGGAGCTGAGGAGCTGCACGTGATAGGGATGGTGGGGCCTCCTCGGCTCATCCAGCCTCTGGGATCTGCTCATAAAGGCTCTGCACTGAACAGAAGTGCCAGCATTTTCCAAGTGGCAAATGATTTGGGGTGCCTGGCTTTAAAGGGCCCTGGGTTTTGGCAGGCTGTGTTCTCTGTATCATCATTCCCCAGATGTTTTGGAAAAACAAAGCAATAGCAGTTAGATATTTAATGTCTGTAACAATAATAACAATGTGATTTCCTGCAGAAAATATTTAGAGAACTGTACTTAATCATACTTTGTATAGGGTGGTTTCAAAATTGGTGTCTTTCTTCACAAGCATGTATAATATTTTGATGGGTGAATACTGGTTTTAAGCATATTTGCTTAATTTCTGTGTAGACAAATTATTATGGCTGTTCTTGAGAAATGAATTAAAAGTAGGTGTTTTTTCCTTTTTTATATGATAGATGTGGATGAATGCCAAGCCATCCCTGGGATCTGTCAAGGGGGAAATTGCATTAATACTGTTGGATCTTTTGAGTGCAAATGCCCAGCTGGACACAAGTTTAATGAAGTGACACAAAAATGTGATGGTAAGAACTTACAGAACTTTCTTCGGCAAATAAAGGGGGGAAATATTTTGGGAGCCAACTTTGTTGGCTTTGTTGTTGTTTGTCACAAACTTTGCAATCTCTTTTTGCCTTGAGTATTGAGTATTTGCCTTGAGTAATATTTTTCATAACAAATAGAAATAACGGTCCTTTTTCCTTCTGAAACAGAGAACCTTAAATATTGGCCCTGCAGCTTTTTCCAGACTTTATTTTTCATGTAATATTTTACAGACTAAAAGGTACATCTGAAACAAATTAAACATTAAAACTAAAAATATTTTTAACTGATACGTTGCTTTAGAAATGTTTGAAGCACATGTCTGTTTTTTTGTTTTTTTGGGTTTTTTTTAATCTGAAGGCATATATGTTGTATATCCCCACCTACTCAGGTAAATTATACTTGATACTAGTAAGAATTTGACATTGCTGAATGAGGACTTCACAGCTAAGCTACGAACTCATCCATATCGTTGCAGATGCAAAGAAAGGCCAAACATTTTCTGTTTACTGGGGATCCTAGTTTGGAAGGATGGCAGGTGGTAGCTATTGATGTGGAAATCTGCCCTGCTTATAATGTAATTATGAGGAAGAGATACTGCAATCTTGATTTCAGAGGGGAAAATTTGAGTGTAAATCACTGGCATTGTCAACCATCACAGTGACTGACAGTAGAGGAACTGGCCCTGACGTATTTTCTGAACATCCTGAATAACTTCCCGAGTGCTTGACCAGCATTTATTATCTGCCCATCAAGCACTTAGGAAAGATAAAAAGGTGAAGAATGACCACTATAATTTAAGATTCCTTTTGCTTGACAGGAGGCAGGTTAACAGCCCTGGAAGAAGCCACTAGATGAGTGGTGGAATCACCATCTTTGGAGGTTTTAAAGATCCAGATAATAGGGCATGGATGATCCAATCTTAGTATCAGTGGTAATCCTTTGCCAAGTCAAAGGTTGGACTAGAAACCTCCAAAAGTCATTCCCAGCCAGCATTTCTGTGGTTTTATGATTTAACTTACTGTAAAAACCTCTTTTAACCAATATGTCTCATCAGGTAGGGGCCAGATCCTGAAATCAAGTATCATACTGTGTAATTCTTTACTTGCAGATTGACTTCACTGATGTGTTATTTATGAAGCATATTGGGATTCTTGGTCACTGGTCTAACAGAATGGGTGGCAACCTGTTGGGTTATTGTTACTGTCCTTCACAGAGGAGCACAGATCACAACAGAAATCACAGAATATAATGAGACAGCAGAACAAGAGGGGAAATGAGACCTCTAGGGAATGGTCCGCGTATTAGAACAGGTGGTGGGAAACTAGATTTTAAGTGTCGCTTTATTTCATATCACCATTCCTGTTGTAGTTGCGTTAATGCTGAGGTTAAGTGTGGTTTTGTGGTGATGTGGGAGTAATTTTTCCTCGAGTGACATTCATCACTGCGAGTACATCAAGTGTACTTACCTTTATAAAACTTGCATGCTTAACAGTGACAATATTGCTTATATTAATGTCAACACTAATATAAATAATGAAATACTGTTTGGACTAGGCTCAACCCTAAAATAAAGAGTGGTGATTTTGCTTTTAAAAAGGTCAGACTCTATATAAACTGTGTCAACATTAACTTTAAGATAAACACTGGTAAATTTGAGTCAGAAGATGCTTGAATCTGATCCACTTACAAGTACATTTTTCTGTGTTAATTAAGGACTCTATTCAGACCAAAACCTAATTTCCACATTTTTTGTCACTGAGACTTTTGGGACTCCTGCAGAGCATAATCCTGGAGCAGAAGCCAGAAGTCTCTTAGCAGCGCTCCCAGGGCACTCGGACTAGAGGCTTTGGCAACACCCTCTAAGTAGCACTGAACAAAAAGTCACACCCCTCCACTACACCCAAGCGAGGAATGTGACCCACATCACGACAGCGGACGCTGATGCTGGGGAGAGTGCGAGTACCCAGGGCCCAACGGTGCTATACATGTCTATACATTTGGTCACCCGACGTGTGGGCCGCCCTTCATCCCTGTGCTCCTCTCCCACAAAAGCAAGTCCCACAGTGGTGCTAGAGCATCCAGTTCGTTACCTAGGGGAAGAGGAATTGGTCAGTTTTTTATTATCCTCTGCAAAGGAGGAGTAGAACTAAGATGCTCTCTGCTTGGAAGCTCATTAATGGTCCTGTGGGACTTCGGGTGTTTCCCCCATCTGTTGGGGCCAAGTTCCAATTTAGGCGTTACATTTAAATTCCTCCAATCATTGTAAATGACTAAAATATTATTCACGTCTTGCCTTGGCGTGTTGGGTGGTGTTGCAGTGTTTCATCTCAGAAATGTTTGTGGTTGGTGAAATCATTATTACAGCCATGTGTGTCTCTGTCCGGCGATCTCTGGAGGAGCGGTTGGAGGGCACCCTGCGGTGCCGTTCCGCGTTGTGGGGCTCTCCCTGTCCGGAGAGCTACGTGCTGCCCGTGGCCGCCCATGACAGCCGGTTGTCACTGACGGCTCTCTGAAGTGAGTCTCCCTTTCCAGGCTGCTCTGCTGGTGGTTCTTGTAGGCACCGAGCAGGAAGAGAGCTGTCTTTAAGCTCAGCTGGGCTCCAGGTCCCTAGAAGATGAGAGCGGTGCTAAGTAGATACAGCTGAGTTGTAAGCCAAGTCATGGGAAACCAGGGGAAAGAGCTACTTGTCACAGGCTGGGGACTGAGGGTGATTAAGAAGCATTAGGGGCTGGCACAGGTTTGTTATTTGCATGTCTGTAGTTACCATAAGCTCCTAGCTGTGGAAGAAACAGTGCCAATCCCCTCTATGTAAACAGGAATGATAAGATATAAGAAGATATTTGTTATCTTTTTATGCAGATTTTGAAAAATTCTCTGTACTAGATCTATTGGTTAGTAAATAAGTTGATATTTCTTAATGATTGCACTCACAATATAAATTTTATTTTAAAATTGCTGACAAAATTTAGGCCGATTATGGACATTGCTTGACTTGTTTCCTTCTTTCTGTGGTAAATGTTTCAGTTTCTCTCTAGAAATTTGTTGGTACATCAGAATATTTGCCGAAAAGAGAAGGTAGAAATGGTAATCTTTGTTGCCTGCAGTCAGCCTTTGAACTATAATCCTATCAGATTGGGTTACTTGAACAGTGTCTGACTGGTCGATACTTTTATGTGGGGCAGTTCCAAGAGAAAAAAAAAAAAAAAAAAAGGAGGGGGGAGGGGGAGAAAGTCCCATATTTTAGAAGGAAAGAGAAGAAGTTCAAGGATTCTGACAAAAGCAATAGATTTTCTAGATCTTTGACTACGATGAAAACCTTGAATTTGTGTGACTGCTTTTAAGAAGCTTTTGGAACACATTCTTCCATGACATTCTCTCATTTTGGGCCATGACGAGGAAGTGAAAAACTGTCAAAATCTGAAACACAGTAACTTTATGTCTCATTCAACTCTAGATGATTTAGGGAGGAGGGTGGACAAAAAATTCCCAAAGAAGTGGGAGGGCAATTCAATAGGTGCTATACCTCAGTACAAGTCTGTATGGGATCATTGCCCAGCGTTATGAGACACTGTGCTGTTGGATTTAATGTGAGGTGTAAGCGTAAAGCTCCCTCATCACTGGAGTCATTACAGGTGCCATGACAATTTTCTCAAAACAGGCTTGATAATTCTAGTTCACAGATTTTGAATTTGAGAGATCATGGTTTACTTACAGTTAGTAAATCCCCAGGGCAGTTTTCATCTATCATTAAGCAGTTAGGCTCTTTGGCTTTCTTTTTTTTTCTTTTTTTTTTTCTTTTCAACTTGCAGATATAATATTATTTTAGATTCTGTTTCATGTATGTTTATAAAATGTTTGACAAAATAAGAGCCTGATCCATATTTGCAACTGCTGGTTTTGCTCTTAAGGGACCATGGAAATTTGATTAGTAGTTATTATAAAATGTATATTCTGTTGCCAGAACTAACTTGCTCCTGCTTATCTCTCTCTCTCTCTCTCCTTTTTTTTTCTTTTTGTTTGTTTCTTAAAGATATTGTTGAATGCAGCACCATTCCTGGAATCTGTGATGGAGGAGAGTGTTCAAACACAGTTAGCAGTTACTTCTGCAAGTGTCCACCAGGGTTTTATACAGCTCCTGATGGCTTAAAGTGCATAGGTGAGAATACTATGATTGATAAAACAATAGGTGCCCTGAATCTTCATAAATCTCTGAGATGGATAACATTGTACCAGAAATGTATTTCAACATGAGATATTCTTGAAATCCTTTGTTTATGTAAAGTACATCACGTGCCTGTCTGTTTTCTGAAGTGAGTTTCCCATTTGTGGGAGGTTTCCTCCTTCCCTCTTCTTTCATTGTGACCTTCCCTCACATTTTTTTATTAGGATTTTTCTGTCATGCTGTATTTTTGCCTTAAAATAGCAGTTCTTGATATTCTCACTCTGTCATGTTAGTTTCCGATTTAGCCCATGTTCTATTCAGCAGTCATGTAAAAAAGCAAGCTTAACTGAGTAATAAGATAATTCATCTCCCCCCGCCTTTTTTTTTTTTTTTATTCCAGCTCTTATGACCATAGTTCAGATATTTTTCATTAAAGGAAATAATGTGATAAGCTGGATCTGGGACATTTGTAGCTGCTTCTGTGATGGTGATGATTTAACATTGCTATTCTGTGTAGCAGCTTTCACTGTGATAGAACACAACTGGTATTCCAAGCTTGAGTACCGGAGGACTGCATGAATTAAATGACATTTTTAAGCAATAATTACTTTTGTTTTTCCTCCCCACTCTTATTGGTGCTTTGTGAGCATTTATTGTCATTTAAGGAAAAGTTTAATTTCCACAGTCTTGGCTTGTATGTTCAGCAGCTTATACGCATTGACAACATCGCAGTTCAAGACAACTTCCTTTACTAGCATCTTTTGTAGAAAAGCATTTGGAAAAAGATTGATAAAAATGACTTCACAGAGAAAAGTAACAAATGATACTAACTTCCTCTGGAAATCTGCAAGTAGTTTGGAATATGACTCGTTTTGAATAGTAGATTAGGAGAAATGAACTTCTTTCACTATCAAGAACAGCATTTTGATGGTTAGGATGCATACTGTACACTGAAAATGCCAGTGGTTTTTATTACTACAAATTAGTAGCTCCTAAATGACTGTGTGGATCATTGATGACTACATGTACTTAATTTTATGGAAAAGATGCTCCTTTCTTTAGTAATGAACTTGTACAGAGATTCAGTATTTCTGTCTACTTCTTTTTAATACTCATTGCTTAGTTAAACTTGCCCGACATTCATGCCCATGTTATATTATGTTTTGTAGCCTTTTTTACTCATTATATTTACAGACTGAAATGGTTTAGTGAAAGAACTGGGTATTTAAATGAGGACAGGCTGTGTTAAATAATATGCCAGGCCATGAGCCATCATTAAAATTTTGGCTTTATGTCCAAGTCAACATGTGCTAAATGGGAAGCACTATTAATTATCTGTAAATATTTTGGATTTATGTCTAGTATGCAGGCTGCATACATGCCATATTAATAAAGATAGAGCCCAAATCTGTAGTAGAGCTGGGCAAAACATGTAGTGTTTGTTTAATTACCACATGGCAGTTTTAAGTGAAAAGTGTTAGCTGAGCCTGTCTATTCTGCGAGAGATGAGGAAGTGCTTCTGAGAAACGCGTCCCTTAATGGACTTGAGCTAAGCCGCTTTGGAGCCAAACATCCAAAGGAAGAACCAGGAGTTCCACTGTTACAAACCTTAAAAATTCAAATAGACAAAGCATCAGATAAGCTATCTGAAAGCTGAAGAGGAGAAAGAAAAGCAGGGCATTTCAACCCAAGTGTATGGAGTCCACCATGAAGAGAGCTGTTGACCCACACTCCCAACTGACATAAGTTCATTTGCTCAGAATGTTACTGTGTGATTGCCTTTTCTCTCTCTCTTTTTTTTTATTTTCTTTCAGATTTTTCTTTCTTTTTTTTCTTTTTCTTTTTTTTTTTTTTACTGGAAAACTGTTTTCCTATTATACTTGCCCACCTACTCTTTGTGTCTCTGTGTCCTTCCCATAGCCAGACCTTTTGTAGAGCCTTTCCCCTCCTCTTGCCCATTACTGCTTTCAGAGGTTTTAAAAATTGATCTTTACCAAATCTGAGAAGGATGAATTGCAAAGGGTGATGATGGAGTCTGTTAGAGGACTCTCTTCCTTATCACATGCTGCCCATCACCCTAAGCACCTGCAAAGCTCTCCAGATGCTGTGTAGAACATCTGCACCAAAGCTTTCATTTTAAAATGATAGACTAAGGAGTGTATGGGTTTGGGGACCAGGAGGGAAAGGGAGGACCAGTAACACAACTGAATAGATCCTTCTGCATTTCAGATTTTCTTATAAGAATAACTGAACTCTGTACAGTCAGACAGCAAAGGCCAGCTGACTCCCTACCCTGCACCACCACTGATATCCATGTTCAGGGTTCCGGCTAATAAAAGGCAGAGGCAGAACCATCACAGACTCTCACAACATATCTCTATATTATCAATTTCCTCAAAATAACAAGAAACTTCCCTGCTTTTTTATATCCACTAGAGTAGCTAGTAAACTCTGAAAGCCACAGTTAGACAGAAGACTCCACCATGCCCTGGATAACTGAAATACTGTTTCTTTAGGGAATGATGACTGATGTAGTAATGTTATGTCTGCAACTTTTTCCTCTGCGTTTTGACAGCAAATATTTTTGTTCTGTAGAAACAAACATGGTCTGGCTTATCATGCAGCATCAAATCACACCAGAGCTTACATGGAATTAGACAAGACATGACATTTATTGTGAACTGATTGCTCAAAGCTTCAGATTATTTATTTATTTATTTATTATTTGCTGCCTTCCACATTTTCAACCCCTTCTCTAAGCTAGGAGATCTCTGTAAAGTGTTATTTGAGCTGAGTGTATGAAATTTGGGTACAGGATGTTCTTCATACAGCACATTCCTGCCCTTTTCAGACGGGAAGCCAACCCATCTCCATAAACAATGTGTTTGCACCAGGAGAGCTGCTTTGCTCTTCCTTGCTTGCAAGTCTATATCTTGTCAAATCACTACATATGGGGAAGTCAGGACTAATGCAATAATAATTATTGTTTTTGGAACTATGATGCATAAATTGCTGTACATCAATTTCTTTCAAACCAAAGGTTAAATCGACCTGATCTGGTACTATTTTTAACAGTGATCACACTGGAATTCTTTGAGGGCACTGAAACTTATTTTATCTACATATCCCACTGTTATTTATTACTGTCACTTCAGCTTTCACGTAAGGGACATTACACCTGCAGTAAATCCCACTTTGCCCAAATATTCTCTACATCTTTAAGGTTATCTGCCTTCTACCTTATGATTATTTTAATGTTGGAGATGCTAATTTTCCACAAATGTAATCCCCTAAGAAAAGTAGTACCTTTGTTATCTTTTAAAAGTCATATACTTCATTGAACTAGTGATTACCTATCCCTTCCTTTCTGTTGATAGATGTGCGTCCTGGATACTGCTTCTCTTCTCTGACTAACGGGCGCTGCGGCAACCAGCTTCCGCAGCCTTTGTCCAAGATGCAGTGTTGCTGTGACAGCGGACGCTGCTGGTCGTCTGGTGCAGTGAGTGCTCCCGAAATGTGTCCCATCAGATCTACTGGTACGAAACCACCTTTCTTACAAGGGGGATAGAACACTGAATTAGGCAGTGATTTTCCTTTATCAGTAAAATTTTCGTTACAAAAAGAGTCGCACGAGATGACTGAGGTTAGAAAGCACCTCAGGAGATTGTGTAGTCCAACCAAGGTTGAACTATAAGACATTGCTCAGGACTGCGTACCAACATGAGCAAAGCAATTTATCTGTTGTTAGGAATATTTTGTATTCTAGATGAGCTCATTTGTTTGGTGTTACATTTTCAAAATGATCTGTAGCTTCAGGTTTCTCCAGATCCTTCTGATAGATCCTTATTTCCTGAGGATTTTTTCCCACCAGGAAATGTGATTTTCTTCTTTGTCATGCTCAATTTCCTGAGGTGCCATTTATGTTCTTATATTTAACAGCAAACATTATTTTATTTAAGTTATGCAACTCCACTGACTGTCTCCAAAATGTGTTCTGTAATTTATTGCCTCGCTATGTATTGAGGTCCCCAGGTAATGGGAACTTTGAATTTAGAGAAGATGGTGAGCAGATTGTGAAACTAGGTCTAAGAGAGTGGAGGAAGGATGCTTAGGGCAGAAAAGAGGAATACAAGAAGCTTGAGGATGGCTGGGGAGAGCTCAACTGAGGTGCAGAGTTTAGGAGGAAGGAGTGGAGTGGTCACGCTATAACAGTATAGCACTAAAAATTGGACACTACCTATGGGAGTGCTCACTGTTTTTGATAATCCTTATTTTAATCCTGTGACTGAAGCTGCCCAATACAGCAGCACTAATGTAAGATATAACTTCTCCAGTCTATTAACGTTTCTTCTCTATCTTCTTACTAATATTCAAAAATATTAAATGTCGAGAACTGACTACAATAATGCTAAAAAACCAGTCTAATCTCTGATGTTCATCTGATGGAAAGAAGAGGAGGAAGGTCTACTTAACATGTTCTCTGTTTTCTTTACATATTCGCTGATTATCCATATCTAACTGTTGAATAAACTGGGTGGAAAAGTGAAGTAATTTGGCCAGGGTCAGAGGCTGAGACAAGTGATGGAGAAGGCATTAGAAGCCAGGACTTCCTGACTCATAAATCCATGTCTTCCAGACTATAGTTATATGCCACTGTTTTTCTGGCTTGGGATATAAATTAACACTGTAAATTTCTATCTTTTCAAAAGTGTTTTGAAATCCGTCGAAGGGCCTTGTGCATATACAAGGCATTACCATCCTTTTTCAGTCAGGTTCAGTCACTGCTCAATATATGCCAAGAGAACAAGAGTTCTGAGTGAAAGATACCAGTGAGTCAAAGTCTCTTTAACTCTGAAATGGAAATTTACTGTAATATAAAGTAGCTGCATAATGTAACCAAGTGGTTGCATGTCCAGCGTAGGCAGCAGACCCAGATGCTACTATAAAACGGACTGTTTATTGCTAGAAATTACACATGGAGATTAGAGTTGCAATAAAAGGGGACTTACATTGTATTTCATTGCATAACACGGTGGTAATTGTTCATACAGAATGAGGGGAGTTTAGCACTGACACTATAAATACTCCAAGTGCTATCTCAGGGACTTAGTGGTGTCTATTCTCACCTGAACAGTTCCTTTAAGTGTCCTAACTCCATTCAGTGGATGGCCAGCTACAGGGCTCTAACTTCTTTTTGTGTGGAAGGCCTAGGCTCTTGGTGGTTTGTCTTTGGGTAATTGGACATTACCAATCTAGAGTAAAAAAGGAAAGAAAGAAAAAAATATATAGTTTCTTTCAAAATGAGTAAGAAGAATTGTAGATAATGTTTAACAAGAGGACTGGCTATTAAAAGTGCCATCATTAACAAACACTTGCATGTTGGAGGCTGTATACGTACTCAGACAGGCACTGTTTCTTCTGAATGTTTCCATGTCTGCTGGATCACAGACAGACCACTCACTGAGAGCAGATATGCCTATGAATAGGCATAACATAAGACTGGAACAAAACAAATTAAAAAATACATATTATTGGGAAAGATTTAAAGGTTAAAATCACTAACAAACAACAGGGGAGTACAGTGACATATGAAACAAATTGATCACTGAAAATAATTAAAATAAATGCAAGAATCATATTATGGAAAAGCAGAATCTTAAGTTGTCATATTCATTTGTCAAAATCGCTGTGATTAAGGAGAAGTACCTAATATCTTTTACAGGTGGAAATAGACCTGAGATGATGGAAGTGCTGAAGGCTGAAATACCTACTGTAGTTCTCTGCACATTGAATTTATTCTTATTTTTTAATTCAATATACCCTTTCAGAAATTCATTCATCACTTCAGCATTTTGTTTTTCTTATGTTATTCCTCTCCCCTGCCATAAACTTTAAAGTTTTGAAATTGGAAGATACTGACTGCACAAATAGTTATTTATATACACGTGAATTGTGGTCATGAATTAGGTCAGCTGGAAATGTGGCCTTTAATTGCAGTGCTCTCTGTACATTCTTTGGATTGTGCGTTCCAGCCCCACACTTGCTGAAGACAAAAGAGTTGGGTGCAGGAGGAAAAATGGGGCAGTAGGGCAGATGCCACTTACAGAGACAAACAATAGGAGAATGTATAACACGGAGCACAGACTGTGCTTAGAGCAAAATAGATCATTTTCCCATCCGCTGGGGAAGGATGAACTCAGTGTGGATCAGGCTAGGTTTCTCTTTGTCTAGACTCCTTTGATTGCACCTCATTTGGCTTCTGCTTTTATTGACAAACCTTATTTTCGCAATAGAATAGTGTTAGTATATTCATTCGCTAATTAGTTTTTCCCCATTGCTTATGTTTATACTTTGTTTAAGGAAGCTGAGTTTTGAGACGAGCTGAAATCATGATTTTTCATTTTTCCTTACTTTTCTAACTCTGTAGCAAATTTTATTTTAAATTAACTTGGGATCAAGTTGAAAAGTCATTCTTTAGGTAAACTTGCCACTGAGTTTGTCAAAGGTGTTGCCTGAAAGTGGACTAAATAGATTAGAATCAGTTCTGTCCCTCAGTGCTAAATTCCAAAATGCAGACTGTCAATAACGTTGTCTTTCTGTTAGCAGTCTTTTGACAATTAGACTTCCTTCTTTAACTAACTACTTGATTCACAGAACAAAGCTTTCTACTGTGAAGAAAACTGACTTAGCCTCTAATTTTTCAGATTATTTAAGATTTGCTGTGGCTAGTCTGAAAAGGGAGGTTTCACTGTGTGAAAAGGGGGCTGGTTTGATTAAGTGGAGTTGCTGTATGAGTCTAAATCAGCGTTCATGTTTTCATGTTTCAGATGAGTATCGCAAATTGTGCTCTGTTGCTGCTATGCTGCCAGCAAGACCTGACCTTCCCCCGGCCCGTCCTGGCGTAATCCCTCCTGATACAGTCCTTCCTCCTCGTGGTTACCCTCCTGTGGGCCCTCATCCAGAAATTGTTTATCCATCTCGTGCTCCACCAAGTCATGGTAAGCATGAAATATTAACCTTTTCCTGCACTGTTTGCCTTTAGCTTCTTTGAAAACATGCATTTGTAGGAGTAATTTGCTCCTTGCTGCTGCTCATATCCCTTGCTTAGTTTTGGTATCTCTCTAATCTCTCTGCGTGTTCTAATCATAGCTGCTGTTTGCCACATATCCCACAGCAAACGTACCTTATTGGTACTGTCTTCCCTGTCAGGTTAGGATTCCACCATAGCTTTCTCACTGTATTTACAAAGGCCAGTGTGTTTTATTAGCTACATTATTTTAAGGATATTGTGAGCTTTGCTGCGTATCAGCACTAATAAGCACAAGTAGCTCTTCAACTCAGAGTAGCTACTTGTAGAACTTGGTTAGGAGAAAGCAGGTGTTGTCAAGTTGTTTTTCTCACTCTTGCTTGGTTGGGTAGAAAATGGACAAGTAAAAGTACTAGTTTGCTGGACATTGAGGCTGAGCCAATGTGAAGAACAACCTCTTTCAGGAAAAAGATGGGATAGGTTAGGTTTCCCTAGAGAAGGAAGAAGCCAAGAAGCAGGATCAAGCTTCTCCTGTAGAGAAGCAGGATGCCGGTAGGTTACATATTTTGTCCCTTGTTCAGTGAATTTACTAAGTGCCTGCATAGTCCACAGTAGGCACCTGAACTCATCATGTGGCTTTGGCACAAATGCTTTGCAAGTAAACAAAAGCTCATTTCACATACGTGCTGCGCAAGTGCAAGCAGGCTCTGATGGCACTGGCATCAACTGAAACTCTTTAGTCATGCTTCAGCACCAAGGTGAGCTAATAAGCCCACGAGGCAAACTTTATTAATGTAGGCGTAACACTGCACTGAGAAAGCTGCACAGTGTCTGGTCATCTGGGAGCACGGACAGAGCCAGCTCATGTGGGCCTGCCAAAGTCTGTGTAGGCTCAGCTTCTGGAGTTAGCCCTCTGTCTTCTCTCTCTGTTACCTGTAAACACTGAGATAATTGAACCACTACCTAGCTGTGACTCGCTACCTTGGCTTCCACTGGAGTCCTTAGAGCGCCTTGCACTCCCTTTGTGCTTACATATAGGCAGAGTCAGTCCTTTTTTTTTGTCCTGCAGAAGAGGTAAACAGTTGTCAAAATGAAAAGCCAGCGTTTGATAGCTGTTTTCAGATAGAGCTCTTAGAGAGAAGGCAATGCTTTTTCCTCCTTCCTG
>NW_010582725.1:422404-489195 GCF_000705375.1 Tinamus guttatus
GCTTTCGATGGAAAATGCTGCACAAGCTGCAGGTTGCAGAAAATGATTATGATGAACTATTAAAATATTTTTCCAACTCTCTTTATTTCAGTGATCTTGTCGGTGAACTTCACTGACTACTGCCAGATGTTCCGACATCTCTGCCTTAATGGACGCTGTATTCCCACTCCTGGGAGCTACCGCTGCGAGTGCAACAAAGGATTCCAACTGGATGTTAGAGGGGAATGCATTGGTACGCAGCTTTCTGCTGTAGAGCACAGAGTGGAAAAGAGAGTGTTAAAAGTTTTATTTTCCACACAGCGTATTGACCCTAATTGATTTTGCTAAAAGACTTCATATTTGTAAAAACAGCAAAAAGTAATTACTCTCAACTGCAAACAGATTTTGCAGCAGTTTTGTCTCTAAGACAGTGTTTAACATCTTGAAACTAGTCACAAAATTATGCAGAAATGTTTCTTGCTTTGCTAATATGTAACTATAATGTGCTTATTACTGTTTTATAATAACCCATTTGAATATCTGCCAGCAGTTTGAGCATGCAAATGAATTATTGTTAAAAAAGAAAGCAATCGGGAACATGATTGCAGTCCTAGAAAGACCCATAAATGCTTTTTTCACCTGATCAGAAGTATGGTGCTGGACTCTTGAGTCCCTTAATTTTGGAAATCTGCAAGATCTTGATGAAAGGAGCAAGGGTTAATTGTCCCTTTCCTTACAAACTGCAGACTGATTTCTCTGACTACAAAACCCTATAGACATGACTACCTTTCAACCAATGTGTTAGTAAAATACTAAGACAGTAAGATGCTCTCTGTAATTTACAGATGTCGATGAATGTGAGAAAAATCCATGCATCAGTGGAGAGTGTGTGAACACCCAAGGATCCTACATATGCCAGTGTCGCATAGGATATCAGAGTACACCAACTAGAACAGAGTGCCGAGGTAAAGCACATATCTGTGCTATTGTATACGTGCTAGAAGGGAAAATATGTTAAGCAAAATGTACTGTGTTAAATAAGACTTTATAATAAATCAAATATGGCAGTGAAAATGCTCTTTCAAAATGATTAATCTACCTGAGCTGGCTGTTGACAGGCTGAAATAAAAAAGACACTCTCTTGTGCAGAAACTACCTTCACACTATTTCTTGGCTTTGAAGTGGAAGAGAGATTTGGGGTTTGTTTTTACAGTTTGTGTGCTTTTTTTGTGGGTTGTTATTATTATTATTATTGCTGTTCTTTTTAAAACCGTTAAATTTGAGTGTAGAGGGCTCTGTGTCTTCCCTGCCCACAGTCCAAAACAGAAATCAATGTAAATCACAACAACGAAAACTTAAGATCTGGAAAAGTAGTAAAGCACTGGAAAAATCTACCTGAGGAACCTATGAATCCCCATGATAATCTCTTGTAAAGACCAGACTAGACAACAGTCCTTCTGGTCTCCATCATCTCTTGTTATGGGAGTGGAGAATGCTTAGCCCCTCACTGTTCAGCCTTCTTTCAGGCACAGACATTTCAAAAAAGCCAGAGAAGAAACCTCTCTGTATTAGCATGTGTTATTTTTTTCTTTTGTGAATCAGAAAGGGGTATTTGTGGTACAGAAACTTTATCCAGTCCAACAAAACTTGTAGAGCAGTGCCTCTGTGGCTTGTCATTGGGAATGTTTGACCTAATTGCCTGCCAAACAGTTTTAGAAGCATCTTTATGGCTCATCTGAGCAGTGGTGAAGGAGTGCTGAAGTGGAGCTTCTGTGGTGATGAATTTATTCATGAGTCATATTTGTCACACACTTTTAATTTGACTGATTCATTAAGCAAACACATGATTGTCAGAAGCCCAGTAGCTTAATGGCATTAAAGCGTGGTCACTTAGCAGTTCCTTTGCAGTTTATTGGGACTCTGCTCACTTGACAGGCAGTTTGAAAATTGCTAATATGTGCAAAATCTTTGTTTACTGAAGAAATTGTTAAGGGCCAGTTTAGGAAAAAGATGGGGGGTGGTTGGCCAAATGTGCATATAGCAGTGATGCCTGCCAAAATTAGCATTTGCTGTAAAATTACATTGCATCACTGCTTTGTATATTGAGGTTTTAATTTTTGCACACACAGATGTGTCTGTGCTGATATGTTTTTGTAAATGTCAGATGTCCCTTCTTGGAAAACAAAGTCCTCATAATGAACAGATGTTTATCTGGTCCTTTCTCTGAAGTTCCGTCAGTGGTTTTCTTCTACAGGATAAGTCTGATAGATAACTGAGTAAAAAATGCACATTATACTGCAAGGTACTGATTCAACTGTTATTTCTTGGATATTTCTTTCTATTTATTGGATTTCTTAAAATTTTGGTCAGGTTTTGGCCGAATTAGCTTGTTAAGTTCTTAGCTGAATAAGACTTTCAGTGCTATGATTAGTGATCAGAAACATGGTCTTCGATGGCAGAAGAGGAGATCTAAAATGGACCTGAAAAAACGGAAATTTTGTGACATTAACTGTGAAAGGCTTGACTGTGTGGGAATTGAAGCTTAAGTAGTGAAGCGTTTGCTGTTATCTTTCTGATCTTTCACAGAGGAAGAGGAGGTCACACCTTGCAGGGAGATGGCAATAATAACAAATCTTTCAGTGAAAGAGGTGCTTTGATTTTTGGAAGTTTCTCTGAAAAAAAAATCACATTATTTTAGTTTGACGGAAGTAGCAGAAACAACTGATGAATTGCTGGTCACCTTCCTGTACATATAGAACAGCAAAATTCTGTGTTAACTTTCTGTACTGTGATTTAGTTGACAACAGATGCATGAAGGTAAAGAGCCTAACAAGCCCTAAAGATAGAAAGTCAGAAAAATCTCAAGGGCTCATGTAGGTTTCTGCCTGCCCTAAGGAAGAACAGCTGGCAGAGTAACAGACTAACTAAAGCTAGGCTTATGTGGCACTGAGTGCCACGGGAGTGGAGGAAAGGAGCAAAGTAGAGAAAGAACCTTTTTTCCCATTACTGATCAGTCATGCCAGGTTATCAAGTGGCTCGAGGTGGCTCGAGCCTATGTCCTTTTCAAGTGGCATCAGTTCTCCCTCAGACACCTGTGTAGCAGCAGGGACACACTTTGGGAGGATGCTCTTTGCTCCGCTCCTTCCTGAGTGTAGCAATTCCCTCTGTGGAGAGCACTTAGGAAGGGCATCTTCAGGATATTTGGGAAAAGAGCACGAATGTGCGATAGAGGATGCATCTGCATGGTCTGGTCGAGGTCTTTGTGAGGAGAGTCCCCTCTGTGCAGGAATCTCTGGGAGATGGTCCAGGCCTTGATGAAGAACACTGAGCAATCTAAAAAAATGTCTAGACAGTCTGTCTCAGCATCTCCTCTCCCCTCATTCGAAGGAGAGGGAGAGCTGCCAGCCTTGTGTGATATCACTGTTTAGGTCCTCCAAAGAACTTGCCAAACACCTCCTGCAGAGCGAGGGAAATGAGGAGCTGATGTTTCAAGTATAAAATGGGCAGGAGGAATCTTCTAAGGTGGGAAAGTCTCAAACCTTCCTCTTATTTTTTTGCATGATAAAGCAACTGCAAAAGACTAGTTACCTTCTTCTCTACTACCTTCTTAATTAGCTAATAGAAGGTAAATTTTAGTCAAAAACACTTTTACGAGGAAGGGAAATGTAAAAGACAATGAAGAGGATGTGAATCGTGATTTAGCAGGGTAGCTTGAAATTTCAAACTGAAGAGCATTTTCCACCTCTGTAACATTGAATTATGGAAATCAAGCAAGTTATTTTCTGGTGAATACAGTTTCTGATAGGGTGAAAGAACTAGTGAAAGGGGGAATGGTGAATGTTTCTTGTGAGTATAAAAAAAATCTCAAAATGTTCTTTTTTGGTTGGCTTTCAGACATTGATGAATGTTTACAGAATGGTCGTATCTGTAATAATGGACGATGCATAAACACAGATGGCAGTTTTCACTGTGTTTGTAATGCTGGCTTTCAAGTGGCAGCTGATGGGAAAAACTGTGAAGGTAAGACTTTTCTGAAATTATTCCATATGAATAATTGCAGTTCCAAGAGACTGTTCACTTCAGTGAAAAATAAAAGGACCTCTTGTGGGGGGAAAGGGAAGGAGCAAGGAATCAAATTTCTAAATACCATTTGCTGTATCTGAGAGGGCAAGTAAACTGTCTTTTGCAGCCAGTTCTGGAGCCTTGGCTTGGCAATTCTCAACAGGATGTCTGTCCAGCAGGAGAAATAGCACATACCACTATCGCAAAATGTAGTTTCTTTGATGGGAGTGGTACATTTTAAAACGGAGCACAAGTCACATGCTGCCTAATTTTTAGTGTGTGTCTAACAGCATGCTTTATGGGATCTTACTGGGTGACCAGCAGTGTGCTTTATGTAGATGAAGTCTGGTCTGACCCGTAAAAACTGTTTTAAGAATGATTTGTAAACATAATTGATGTGTTCCTACCTCCCAGACCTTTAGCAAAGGGGGGAAAAAGAAGAATGTTCTTTATCATGCTTCCCAAGGTCTTTGGGAGGGTTCCCAATGATCTATTCATACGTTAAAGGAATTTCAAGCACTGTTCTTAGAAACATTTTTGGCAGAGTACTATCTCAGTGATTCAGCTCAAAGACTTAATGCCAAAATTCTTGGTTGGGATAGATATATGATTTTTTTTTAAAGTCATAAATTATTTTTGTCTGACTTAGCCTGTAAGTAAAAAGAAAACACACCATGTCTAGAAGTGTAATTTCTGTCCAAGACAGCTGCAATATTAAGGAAAATAGCACGATTCCGAATATATTGTAATGTCGTTATGATCCAGTGATTTTATGTGCTAGTAGTGATTCTGCTAATCCTTGGTAGAGACAGACATTTTAAAACACTGTTTTTCCTAACTTTTTTAGATATGGTTTAGCACTATAGGCTTCTTTTTAAATATCTAATTATGTAACTATATAGACTAAATATATTTGGAAATGAATATATTTTGGAAAAAAACTTGATTCCCGGTTTCTTTCTTTCCCACCAAATACCATGTGCTAATAGTAATAAGAACCAGGACATCGGCAGTCTGGTAAAACATTTTTAATTCCATTGCATATGTTGCCAGAACGTCTGTTGCATCCACTTATGAAACAGTTTCATCTCTGGCATTGTAATGCAGTGAGTTTTGTTCTTAGGAATACATGTGCACACACACTAATATGTAAAGACTGTAGGCTTGTGCCATAACTTAATGCAACTGTGTATAGTCCTTTAGATGAAATGAGCTGATTTTTTTGACATATTGTCTAGATTTGGCTTCATTTGTGTCTGTATGAGGTAAAGATGAACAGGATATAATATCTGGAAGAAAAAAAAAGGCAGTTTTTTTTCCTTTATTCGTTTTATTCTCTCTCTTCCCCTGTGCGTGCCCCCCCTCTTTTTTTTTTTTTTTGGAATATGTGAGTGACAGATTGTGAGTGTTGAGAATAGCAGTGTCTGGGTCCTCCATCTTTTCCTACGATGACATTAGGTCGGAGTGTAAATAATGTCATTATGAAGCTATGGCTAGTCAGTAAATACCCTCATATGCAACCTGCAGTGGTTTTTATTTGATTGTTTTTTCTCTCTTTTTTTTTATTTAATGGAAGTCAATGGTAAACATGCTACTACATATTTGAACGCTGTGGTGGGAACTCTCCTACATCACAAATCTTAGACTCACCAAACAGAGGTTACAAAAGTTTGTAGTTATAACACAAATGCCTCCTCCTACCCTTTTGGGTGTTCTTAGTAACATAAAATTGTGTTTGCCATTCTGAATGGAGGCTGCTACTAATCTGCCTTTTATTTTTGTGAAGACTACAGAACCTCTTCTATTCAATTTCAACATTCTCACTTTTTAAAAACTGGCGGTTCTTAAGCTGCCCAGTCTCTCATCTGTTTTTCATTCTCTTTGCCATGTTTATATGCATACCTGTGTATTTTGGTGATTCACTGGTAAAAACCTGAATCATTGCTTTGATGAATCCTCTAGGATAGGGCAGTGTGTCCCATTATATGTTGACATTCGTCATGTCCCCTGACACCCATAAAAAGTAATTAAGATCTTTTGGATATAATCAGTAGGGGTTCTGCTTTATCAGTGTGACCATTATCTTTTATGTGTGCTTTCAGATATGGATGAATGCAACATAAGGAACATGTGCCTGAATGGGATGTGCATTAATGAAGATGGCAGTTTTAAATGCATCTGTAAACCAGGCTTCCAGTTAGCATCTGATGGACGTTATTGCCGAGGTGAGCACACCAAATTACAAGTCCTCAGGGCTTGTGAATCATACACCTCTGGTAGCTTCAAGAATTGGCCTCATTTTCTCACAGTGACCCTTGGGGATGAGAAGAACTGGGCAGAGTTCTGGTCAGATATGCTGTTTTAATCAGCTGGAGTGATTTGTCACTGCAAGACAGTATTCTTTCTTCTCCACAGTGTTGAGCAACAGCCCTAAGCAGCCAGTGGGAAATATTCTTTGATCAAAGACTTCGTGATCTGACCTAGTTAAACCCCTGTTTTTTTGCCTATGAGGTCTTCTACAGTTTGGCTCCAGTATATCTTGCTTTTGTGTTTTGTCTTAACATTTTCTGTGTTTGGCCACCCAAACATCCTGGCTCCTTGCCTTCCTTGAGTTTTTATCCAATTCCTGGCTTGGTGTTCTTAGCCAATATAACATCTCTGAGGAGCCTCTACCACCTTGTGTGACCAAGGCACAAGCATGAGCACCACAGGAAGATTGTCTTTCCCTTTTGCTGCACCAGCTCAGCAATACCCACAGTGAGAGACAGTGCAGCTATTGGTTGCTAGTTGGGTCATCGTAGTTTCTGTTCAGTCCTGTCAGGAACTGGAAGTTTTGTGTCTAAAAGTCTTTGTGTTTCAACAAGTTTTATAGGCTCAAAGATGAAGTTGAAATAAGGAATAAACAAGTGCTGTGCCAAGCTACTTACAGCTTTTCTTTTGAAAAATTTTAAATCTTTTAACTCATGGAAAGAAGACAACAAAAGTGTTTGCTTCTGTTTTGCTATCTTTCTTTTAAAAAAGTCACACTGGATCACACAGCAGCAATTCTGAGGAGCAGCAACTGTAGTATTTGTTTGAATTAATTTATTTTTGAGAGTTGCTGACATGAAAGGTAAATTAGTTTGGATCCTTTGCTTCTTGAACACTGTACCAGTCTTAGATCTGAACTGCACAGTGTCTAGACATAGGCTTTAGATCCAAACGAGTCCAATAAATCTGGTAAAACTTCCGGAACCTCTCTTGCAGTTGATATTTTTTGGACTAAATGTGTAAGCCAGTGTTATCCAACCTTTTGGACAGAGCAGGGGAATCACATATTTCATATGAGAGAAGACCCTATTCTTGTTTGGCAATAATGTTGTTTTGATCAAAAGAAATAATTGTCCTTTCTCAAACTTGCAAAGGTCTCCTGAGCTTAGAGCTGCTGTCTGTGTTGGCCACAGCCTACATATGTTTAAAGCAATCAGTTTTATTTACATCCTTACCAGATTTCCAAATGCTTGGTTTTTATGTCTGTACCTTAAGGCTTCTCTTCCAGCTGGCCTGTGTGTGGGGTGGAAGGAAGACTTGGTCTCAGACTTGGCAGAGAAGAGCTCAGTGCCTGTCAGGCCTGGGCAAATCAGCCAGTTGTGTTCCCGAAGAGCCCTGGCTGGTCTGTGTGTCAGTAGTAGTGATGTGACTCTATGACTCACTCATGCAAGCTCGGCCCAGAAACTTCTTATCTTGATGTTGTCTATGTTGCCCTGAGCATCCTTTTTTCTTTCTTTTTTTCTTTCTTTTTTTTTTCTTTTTTCTTTTTCTTTAAACCAGCCTGTACAGTGAAATACCATTCAAGAAAATGGTTGATAAGGTGCTTCAGACTCCTTCAGAATCCCAAGGCTGGGATTCTCAGCTTTGCAGCCTCTGTTGCGTACCTCCTGGCTAAACAGGAGTATGGATTCAGCCAAAAAGGGGTTTCTGGCCTTAGAGAAATGTTACTTCTATGCATCAAAGGCAAAATACTTGAAAATTATCCAGAATTGCAGGCAACTCAACTGATTCCTACTGAAAGCTGGAACAGATCTTATAGTAAAATGAAGGCTTTCTCCCACTGCTTTTCAACACTTATAGTAAGCCTTGTTCTCTATGAATGAGAATGCAAACATTCATTATGTGTGAAATTGCTATTCGGTCAAAATCAAACCAGATTTAGAGACCTTGACACCCAAAGTATACTTATTCCCAACTTCTTCTATGTCTTGTTTCTTCCCCTTCCCCAAAGAATTTGCAGGAATGTAGTGGCTAGAAAGCGAACGACTATCTGGTAAATGTCTCTTGTCACATTAATAATTCACTAAAAGTTTAAGAGATTCATCTTTAATAATGTCGTTTCCCGTGCATTGTAATGTTTATCCTTATTGAGTCTTCTCTGTACACACCAAATGCACACAGTAAATAACTCCTGTCTTATAGAGCAGGTAGGATCTGAACCTAGGATCCTAGGAACCTAGCAGGATCTTCGATGCTGCACACCCTCAATTTGTTTGTGATATCGATGCAGTTGGATCTTCCACAAACCTTGACTATACCCTGGTTATTGCACATGAAGCTGGTGTTCCTGCATGCACGGAATATATGTGTGTAAACTGACATTCTGCAGCAAATTGGCTACCTGCCTAAGCAATTTTGATATGGAATTGAACATGTGGTTTTGCCCAAATTCTTTAGGGAATCAGCAAAGGAACATAAGAATTGCAGTGTGCAACATATTACTCCTATAAAAATCTCATTTGATGCACTGTAAGCTTAATTTTGAAATGGTAAGAGGAATTTTAACCCAAAGTTAGGGATGCTGTAATTGATGCTCAGTTCCATAAAATTGGAATTTAAGTATAAGTACAGAGCATAGGCTTGGCTGCCTGGTAAAAATTCCGCTCAGGCTTTATGAAATAACATGCTAAAAAAGAATGTTACACCACAGTGTTGTGTATTCCCTGTAATACAAGACATATTAAATTTATTCACTGTTAGCTGCTTTAGCTGATGATGTGCTGATGATTTTTCAAAAATACTTTCATCAGGCAGGAGAAGGCTTAAAGCATTATTTATTGCATCTTTAGACCAAACGGTAATTCCCCAAATGGAAAACTGTGGCAAAGCAACTGAGAGTGGCTATTTAGTAGTCCAAGTAAATTTTTCTTGGTCAGAATTAGAGGGCTTCGTGTACCCAGCTGGCACAGCTGAGCAAGCACAGCACAAAAGGCAAAGACGATTGGACATGGAGAACGAGTCTGCTGGATGGTTTTCCAGAAGCAGGTTGAGAATCAGGTATTCAGGCAAAAAACAGCTGGTATTTGTTGGAAGTTGTCACAATGGTAACTTGCACCACAGAAGGCTGCAGATCCACGTCAGGTTTAGAAATTAGGACTTTGTGCCTGTGTGGGCAGTTGATTTACAGGGTGTAATCCTGGCCCCATTAACATCAGAGGGATTTTTCCCTCTCTTCACAGGAGCCAGGATGTCAGCTGATCTGTGGGATTCTGAGTGACCCACTTCACCTTTCTATAAAACATTGGTGACTATTTTCAATACATTTGTAAAATCAGATTGAAAGAAACACTCACATATTTCATCCTGTACTAGCTTAGCAAATACTTTATTAATAAAGTAACTGCAATAAAAGGGAAAATACAACTTTGTTTCTGTAAGTAGTTAAAAAAGGAACATCAATTTGTTTTTAATACAATGTTTTTCTGTCAAAGATGTTCAGTGTTGTCTAGCAAGGAACTTGTCTCCACTGTTGAACAGTGAGCGAATTTCAAATTCCAACTTAGTTTTTACTCACAGTGAATAAGGATTAAATTTAAATTGGGAAAAGCATTTAAGACTTGCCTGAAACGGAACAAAAGATTGCAGGATAACATTGAAATTAATTGAGCCCATGTACTAAAGTATAACTTCTATTTTAAAATGCAACTTGAAAAAGGAATTTTGGCTCATATAAGCCATGTTTTATGCCAAACAACACAAACTAAGCAAAACATAGAGGTGTTTCACTCTCAATTTGCCCTTTTAAGGTCAGAAAAAAGGAAATTGTCACACATGCTGTCTGTTGTATATATTATGGAGAGTTGTTATGAAGGGATTATTTTATAAAGGTTATGCATACTTCCAAACAATATTTTAAACAATCCTTTTGTTAATCACTCATAAAATAATGGTACGTTCCCTGTGTCTAGAAAATGCTCTTACCATTAACAGGATACAGAGGCTGTAAAATATTTGACTAATTTGACATCCCCTCTTAATAGTCTAATACTGTGAAGCTTTATTCTCGTATTTCATTGCTAAGAACCTTATTGTTCCCTGACTATTGTTGGGCAAAGATGGTATCTCATGCTCAGCAATTGCTCAGAGCTCAAATCATTAACAAATTCCTTTCAAGGCTGGAGTGCAGTCTGTCCATTAGAAGTTAATAGAAAGGGTTTTAACGAGCATCGATATGAAAACCCAATTGTCATGCAGATAACCAGAGAGACACTACAGCAGGCAGGGTCTGACCTGTGTCCACAAACAAACCCACAGCAGAAGGAAGGAAGGTTCTTTGGTGGCCCTGGGGAAGGCACTTCATAAGGGGATTCAAATATTTCATTTGCCGTCTGGGCTGATTTCTTACAGCAGAAACTAACTGTTAACCCAGAAAAGAATGCCATATTAAACACCAGACAAGTTCTTTGTCTAAACAATAAGAGTTTTCTCCTTTCTTCAGTTATGCTTTTGCCTAAATAACCCTTACTTTGGAGGGTTATTTGCTCTTTGGAGCAAACTAGGAACATGTAACCCTTTGCGCAGGAGGAAAATCCAAGCAGAGCAAAATTGTTTTATTTTTTTGCTCTGGAATTGTGTGTTTTTCCCCATCATACAGTTTGAGTTCATGTTATTCTTAATACATTCTATATTTCAACCATTTTTCATTTAGTATTTTTCGTATGATACATTGAAAATAAGCTGCACAAATGCAAGTTTCAGCTAGGCATTGAACACAATATCACTTATTTTCTAATAACGCTTATTCTGCTCTCCCACAGACATCGACGAGTGCGAGACGGCTGGAATCTGCATGAACGGGCGCTGTGTGAACACTGATGGCTCTTTCAGATGTGAATGTTTCCCTGGCCTGGCAGTGGGACTGGATGGACGCGTGTGTGTCGGTAAGAGGAGCTCAATGGGCGGCAGGTTGCAGCTGGCCAGCGTCACGGCATTAATGCTAGACTGAGGGATAGATCTGAGTTGGACTGAGTTTCACTGGTGAGCCGTTAGCGTAAAGGGTTACTGCTCTAGTGGCTCTAGTAGCTTTGGGATATCTATTGCAAAAGTTGGGTTTGCTCTTTCTTTTTTCTTTCTCTTTGTGTTTCAAGGGGAAAAAATATGTGGGCCACATGAGCAGATGAAGGAAAGTAGCATAGTTCTATTGGAGGTCAGTGTTGTTATATCGGTTTTGAGGAGGTGAGAATCTGCCCCATTTCTGTCTGCGTGAAAATCTTGATTTGTCATTAAGCCTAAAAACGTAATTTTCCGTGTCTTTTAAATATGGAATGTGTTGATTTTTCCACCTGTGCATAACCAAAAGAAATTTGAGGTATTTCTAATATGTTTCATAGTCATTATGAGGCAATTTTTAAAAAGTAATAAATAACAGCGCCATTCCTGAAAATATGTATATTTTAAATTTCACACACCTGAATAGCATTACTGACTTTTTCTTTGTTTTTACTGAAGAAAGATCAGAGGTCAGCCATTCCTCTCCCTGCTTTGTCTTAACTTTGCATTAATGTTTTTTTTTTTTCCCCTCTCCCATTCTTTCTTTTATCAGATATAAATTTAAAACAGAAGCTCTAGTGGGCCTTTAAAGGGCTTAATCCAGGGAGTTTCACCAGGGGTGATTTCAAGCATGATCGTTCAGAGACAATTAACAAGTTTGAGGCAGGGAAAGAAAATAATGTTAAATTCAAACTAATACTATAGCTGTGAGAATAAAATAAACTGTATCGAGATTTTCCAGAACTTTTGAGATCCCCCCAGCTCAAGCTCTGGGATGTGGCAACCTGCTGAGTTTTAAGAGATTAATGTCCCTGTGAGATGACAGACCCTTGCCTAGTCCCTTGTCGCCATTGCCATTTGCTGGTTAAAGGTTGAGGTACTGTTTGCCCTTCTCCCTGGAAGCTCCTTTTGCTATGATACAGAGTAGCAATCATAAAATAATAATAATAATAATAATAATAATAATAATAATAATACTATGGGAAGGTGCATACATGCAGTCATGGCACAGGGCATGCAAGCCTTCATTCCTGAGTATTTTGAGATGCTCCAAGGGAAAAAATACTGAAAAGGAAAATTTTCTCATATCTTAATGTTTGCGCCCAAATGTTCAATTTACAAGTCATTTTTAATAAGCCATCTTAATAATGTGTTATAACTGTTGTTATTAAGGAAACAGCCATTATCATTCAGGGGCCATGAAATTTCTTTTTTTCCTCATAAAATTTTGAGCCCAAATGTGATTTGTTGCAGTTGAAAGCTGCCATCATCGGCAGAGCTATGGTAACCATTTCTGTGCTTTGTTGCAAAATAAGTAGGAATTTAAAATGCATTACAATGTCAATAAAATAAAGTTAAGCTAATGCATTAAGCATTGTGTTTGATGTGGCTTAAAGGCCACCAAGATGTTTTCTGTAGTTTGCTAATGCATGTTAAGTCATTAAATAAGTAGTTTGTGTGTCTGAACTCTTAAGACCCTGTAAAAGAAGAATTTCTCATCCCGAAAAGAATGATGGTGTAGGTAGGTGAGAAGCATAGGAAACGGTGCACAGTTTTGCTTTGACAGTAATTTTGTGGTGTTTATGACTCCTGAGCTAGATTTAATAGAAGTTGTAATTTATGGCACTATAGTTGGTTATGATAGGATTAATAGGGATTTCTTTCCTCAGATACACACATGCGAAGCACATGCTATGGTGGCTACAAGAGAGGCCAGTGCGTGAGACCCTTAACTGGTGCAGTGACGAAGTCAGAGTGCTGCTGCGCCAGCACCGACTACGCCTTCGGAGAGCCCTGCCAGCCCTGCCCCGCGCTCAATTCAGGTAGGTGTTCTAGCCTACCTCGCATGGTGTCAAAGGATTTTTAGAATGGTAAAATGTACTTTTGTATTAACAATGCATTTTAAATCTGGAGGGTTAAATTATCATACAGCATGTTATACGTTTATAGAAATGTGCTATTTTGTATATTGGAGGAGTACAGGAGACAGTGTGCGAGAGACATAAGTAAATGCCAGGATTTGGTGTAGAGCCATAACATGCATTAAACCAGATTTTCACACAGTCATTTCTGTTTTTGTGGATTTGTTACTGAAAGTGTATTTTTAACCTCAGGTTATTCATGGGAGTCTCTTACGTACACCTGTCAGTCACATGTTTGCTGCCTGAATTTCAGATCATTCAGGTGGTCTGAAGTGCTTTATACAATAACTAGCCTTTGAATAGTCAGCATGAAAATAGAAGCCCAGTTAAAACTCTTAAGAAAACTTGAATCTCTTACCAAAATCCCCGCCAAGCATTGCTGTCTGGAACAGGACTGTTCTCTGGCAAGATATCAATTGTAATAATTTGTGTGGGCAGGAGCTCCTTTTAAGAAAGCACTGCTTTACAAGAACAGCTTGCTGACAGGGTCCTTCTCATTAAGCCACTGAGTAAGAGACCCTGCTTTCTTGGAGGTGGCTCCAGGAGGCTCGTTGAAAGCCCAACTTTGCCAAGTAATTCTTTTCACTTAGCAAATTTATTGATGTGTATAGTCAAGTCATTTGATATGTAGCTCAGGAGCAACTCATGAATTTTTTTTTTTTAAACCTGTTTTGTAAGCAACTTAAATCTCTGTTTAACTGACAGCTTTATGAAAAGCTTTAGGGAGACAAAACTGATTGGAACAAATTAGACCAGTCAAACTGATGGGAGCACTTCAGAGGGTCCTTGCTAGCCACCTTCTAATAGTGTTATGTCATTTGGATCAGCAATATGTCACAGAAATGTGACAGAATAGGAAGGAGCCTTTTCAACTGCTGCTGCTATCACTAGGCCCCTCCTGTTGTACAATAGAGTTAGAATGTTCTGTAAGCATCAGGCTCAGTATCATTAACTTCTGTTTTATATTTGAGTTAATTTAACAGAATATTTACACATGTGGAAGCTATTTTTCCAATGTTGTTTTGCCCATCTCTTCTACTGTTAAAAAATGCCATCTTGTAATGGGCAAAACATAGCACTACTTTGGGCTTTGAGTGTGGAAGGAAAGAAGATTTCTTAGAGAGGAGTATTGTGTCAGAAACTTCAAAAATTCCTGAAAGGAATCCTTTTCTTAAAAATAATCCTTAAGGATAAAGGAGTCTTGGTTTGGTATGAATTCTTGCAGACGCTCCTGCTAAGTGGAATTAAATGCACAGTTCTTGATTTGTAGAACGTTTTCTGTTTCTTGGTCACTTTGAGTGTGCGCTTTGAGGAAGACTTAGACATGGGTTCTAGAAAATCTTGCTGTGAAGATGTTGCAGTTTCTGTATGAGGGTCAATGAATTTTGTGTCCATTCCTAAATACATTGGTTCACCATATGAAGCTTTCACTCAGCTATGCTCATCAATAGATGCACATGCATGATCTTCCAAAAATGTTTCACGGATAGTGAAGGTATGCATGTGGTTCAATTTTAAAATTATTGGAAGGCATGTTATTTCTGTAGAATAATTAATTTGCATTTTGTAAAAAGTGTTGAAGTCAATGAGCTAAAAAAAAGTATTACACAAATTATTTTAATATTTTTCCAGCTGAATATCAGGCTCTTTGCAGCAGTGGAACTGGCATGACTGCGGGTGGAAATGGTAAGATCACTTAATGTAACTAGACCTAGGAAGTTCTGGCTAAAAGTGTGGCCTTCAATATCCTGCATACCTTAGATGACTTCAATATGAGGGGGTGGTGGTGGTGGGAAAAAGTGGGAGGAGGGCTTGTCCAAATGTCTGTTTGCAACACAGAGATGAGTTTAGGATGAAATGAATGGAGAAAGCCATTTCATCAGTGTGCTTTCTCTGCTCTAGGCCACTGAATGATGTGAGTGTTGATATAAAATAATAGCAAGTTTGTGAACATTGTCATTATCTGTATAATTAAGAAATTGTATATGAAAATCATATTTGCGCATTTCCCTGTTAAAAGAAGTTATCCTGAAGAATAAAGCTACGCTGGCCATTGACTTCTTTGCATGTTATAGAAGCCAGGCCAACAGAGTGTGGTTAATAAATACAGAGAAGCAACAAATTACTACAGCAAAAGCTTCATAGTCCTAGTGCTGTCAAATTGTAATCCTCAAGTCAGGCAATGCTCACTAATAGGTTTGTTGTTGGTAGGGAGGGAACAGCACTCAGAAAGAAGGGCTGGTGTGCTAGGGGAGGAGAGGCCACCTAGAAATGTTCTAAATCAGGGAAACCAGGGAGTATTAGTGCCTATAAATGTAAGACCTCAGTTTGACATCCTGGTTCTTATCTACAATTGTCTTAAATGTTTGTGCATTAGAAGTGGTTCTAAGTCAGTCTGACAGGGATGCTTTTTGTTATTGAGTGTGAATATTTAGGTTGCAGTTTTCCTAATAAGAAATACGCAATTATAAATGTGGAGGAGCCATTGGTACTAATATTGAAAATACATCTTTTTCTAGTTTGGAGAATTTATTACTCTGAAAGGGAACTCGCATAACTGATTCTTTTTTTCTTTTTTCCTTTTTTTTTTTTTTTAACCTTTGTGTAGATATTAATGAGTGCTTACTCGATACTGATCTCTGTCCAAATGGAAGATGTGAGAATCTGCATGGAACATACAAATGTATCTGTAACCCAGGATATGAAGTGGATTCAACTGGGAAAAACTGCATTGGTATGAAATGTCCCATTTTTACTTTTGAAGTGTGATGCTTGCTCCCTTATCTTCTACAAGTTTTGTCGTATTTTCTGTTTCATCAGATTTGCTAACTGCTCTCCTGATGTTTCTAGATGTTTTTACTAAGTTCTTTCATTTCTGTGCTTTCCAATGCTTGTGGAATCTTCCACCATAGGACAGTAAGGGACTGTTGTCATCAGACTTGAGTCATTGGCAACCAAGCAATAAAAATCTAGTTCAGATAAGTTCATTCAACATGTGCTGCAACAGCACTAACATTTTTCAACATCAGAAGAAACCTGATACTGCAATTAAAATGCACTGCAGGAGAGATCCAATATCATCAGTGTGCTAAGCCTCTCCAATAGCAGGATATTTAAGTAAAACTTCCAGCTGATCCCAGGAAGATAAGCATCCCACATGCTAAAAAAGGCTTCCATGGCTTCTGCCAAATCTGACTTTGGGGAAAATTCCCTCCCAACTTTTCAGGCTTGGCTGTTGGTTTAACTGTTTTGAATTGTACTGGCCAGACTCAGGGAAATGTATTATCAGTAGAAGCACCAGCAGACTCTGCCTGCCCTCTCTAGCTAGGGCTGACTTCCTGTGCTGTACAGGTGAAGAAAATCTGAAGCCAAGTTGTTCATCACAGAATAGGCTTTGGAGGACAGAAGCCCTGTCGAATGGGACGAAGAGAATCCAAATAGCCAGCACTTCTGTCTCTCCTGGGATGTAGAAAGAAAGAAAAAGAAAGAAAGAAAGAAAGGAAAAAAAAAAAAAAACAGATGGTCGTAGATTGCTAGGGACTGTAAATTTTAATTCTGGTGCTTCTCTTGTTCCGTTACACAGTCTCATCAAATGCTCCCTACTGAAAACCCTTCAGTTTCCTTTCTTCCACCCCTGCATTGGTGCATCATTGCAGGCCATTTTGTACAACCGATAGAAATTTCTTCTATTTTCCAGTTAAAACTTATCTATTACCAATTTACGACTAGTGTTGTGATAGTATTATCCTTTTATTTATGCCATGATGTTTATACCCAAAGTATTCATAAAGAATCATCCTATCCTTTCTCACACTTTGTGGCTGAGCTATCCAAATCCACATTTTCGGTATTTTCATAGAAGCAGCTTCTCCCAAACACAAACAATCCAAGCACTATACAGTGGTCTAATGAGGTCCTATGAATGCCTTTCACAGTGGTACCTCTATTTTGCCATCACTCCTTCAAAGATTATCCTTCAAACTGTTCTGAATTACATTAATCTTTTCTTAAGCACATTATACTTGTGGATCAGCATCAGCCTCTGATTGAGAGTTACATTTAGAGCTCTCCCTTCTCTATTGCCTTCAACTGATGTGTTCCTGGTTTATAACCTGTTCTCTTTTATTCTGTTGTATTTTATCCTATTTCTCTTTGTTCCATTGTCAAGTTTATTTTAATCTTCTTGCATCCAGTCCTTCTCTGTACTTGCTATAACTTAGTAGCGTCCACAGCTTTGGATCTCATTCATTTGTTGTTTCTGCTTCGTGATGAGTATATTATAGGACTAGTCCCAGGAATGGTCTTCGAAAGACATTGCTAATATCCTCCATCCATCATGATGACTCTTCTTTTTAATACAGTCTATCATAGTCTGTCCTTTAGCTGGGTCTGGATCTTCCTTAAAGTTATTAAATTCTTTCCTGTTATCTCCAGCTTACATAATCATTTTATTTGGATTCTGTATTCTTTACTTAAAGCTAAATAGATTAAGTCACAGTGTAATTTTATTCTAACATATCAATTATTGTATTTTTTAAAAAAAACAAATATTGATATACATTTGATAAAAGTCATGCTGCACTTTATTCCTTTTTCCCATTTGCTTTTCTATCTTTGACTATTCATATCCCATTTCACTGACTGCCCCTAACTTATGGCATCCCTTCTTTTCTCCCTGTCCATCTGTGACTTCCAGCTGCTCCCCAGCCCACCCTGTTGCAGCCCACATCCATGCTCCATCACAGCTGTTTTCCATTCCTCCATAATGTTTCACCTGGCCCTCTCTCAATTTTTCTGAACTCCTATGAAGCTTCCCACACGGTTTGTTTTATTCTGCAAATCTCCCTGCTTTTCCTAGTGCTTTTGCTGTTCCCAGCTGCTGCTCTGACTGTCTGAGTCTTCCCAACTTCTCTCAACACTTTCTGAGGCCTCTCTGACTTAGCCAATTGTTCCTGTCTGCTCTCTGGGTTTATCTTGATCTTCACCTGCCATTCATGGCCCACTGCCACCGCCTTGCAACTTCTCCCTAATGAGAGAACACTAGCACTATATATACTAGCATTTTTATTCATATTTTACACCTTTACAGAATGTGTAAATTCACATGAGCCTTGTTATCCATAAGACAGAGCAAATTATCTAAGACAGATTGTTATCTAAGACAGAGCAGAGCTGGAAGCAATGGTGATGTAAAGACCGGGATGACCAACAAAGCTTTCCAAACCAATTCTCCTCTTATTTCTTTTGGCAATATAAGGCCTGGTGTGCTGGGAGTCAGAGGCTGCACAAGTCTATTCTTCAGTACAAGAGGAAAGGATGATTCCCAACTTTAAACAATACTTTGGTTGTCACATATTCTGAATATATGTAGAAAGCAAGTACTAGCGGCCTAGTTAAAAAAAAAAAAAAAAAAAAAATTACACAAAGATGTTTTCTCTGGGTGGTTTGAATCCATAAATTTTCTTACTGTTGTCAATATTTTTAATGCTTTTCACAAGAAGGGAAATGTAATAAGTGGTATATTTTTAAAAAACTTTTTTAGTGTTACTGTCGTTTTTGTGAAGTGTTTATTTCCATTTGAAATGCATGCATACCTATTATCTACCAAAAAAATCTAGAAAACTTTTTAGCATCTTTGAAAAACAGTACAAGGCATGCGTATGTATTCTTTCTCACTCTGTCTCCTTTCTTGTATCACATATGGAAAACCTAATGAACTGTGGCTGCTGGGAGAGAAATCTTGTCATGGCTTCTAGTCCAGGAATATTTTTTCTTTAAAAGTTCTTAATTTTCATTACAGACATTGATGAATGCGCATTGAACATGCTGCTTTGTGACAATGGACAATGCAGAAATACCCCTGGAAGTTTCAGCTGCACCTGCCCCAAAGGATTTGTATACTCTCCTGAACAAAAAACATGTGAAGGTAATTGATAACCCTCCATTCCATCTTAGGTTTTTCATTGGGATCATTCACGGATTGTTCCAGTATTTTAAGTATTTTAAGCCTTGAGAAGAATATAATATTAGAATAGAAAAACCTAGAGAAATAATTGGGAGTACTAGGTGAAAGTGGAGAGACAAGGCCAAAATATACCAATGTTAGACAACCTAGTGGTCATATCTGGCCTGTACTAGCTCTCCCCTTTGGACTTTCACTCGTGAATGTGCTGAGAATGAGAGAAATGTGAGAAGCAGCAGGTTTTACCAACTTGTTTTCTTATATGAAGAACAAAGAGCTTGACGGGTGGTCCTTTGAAATTCTCTGAGCTGCATACAAGATTTGTATTAAAGTACTTAAACACCATAGTCCATCAGCACAAAGCAGAATAATGGCTGGATGTCACAGAAAAATGAGATGCTCAGTTCAGTTCAATGTTTAATGGTCTAACATACTAGTGTGTCTTTTAAGTCATGTAGGTCATTTGTCTATTGTGAGAAGATTCATAAATGAAAAACAGGGTATAAGGGAAATCTATGATGAAGAAATTCTCTTCAGTTTTTAATCTAAGATGAAAAAGTCCTTTTGAACATTTGTTAATGCTTCCTGGCACTAATGGCAGTATGTCTCCCTTTTAGATATTGATGAGTGTCAATCTAGTCCCTGTGTTAATGGGGTGTGCAAAAACACAGCCGGCTCTTTCACTTGTGAATGTGCTCCTGAAAGTACTTTGGATCCAACAGGAACCATCTGCATAGGTATTTATCCTCTGATTTTTTTATTTACTGGTTGAAAATGTCCAGTGACATGCAAATATTGTACACCAAGTTCAGAAAATATTTAAAAATAACTTGAGTAGATAAGTTTAGTGGAAAATGTTACAGAAACAATGTTAGTGTTTGTTTTCACCATTACCGTGGGTACGTGAAATGTGAGTCCAAGCATTCAAGAACACAGTGTGCTTCCATGTCATATTTGAAAGAGAGATGAAAGGGTTTCTGTAACAACTACAGAGATACTCAGGCCAGTTCTTTGGCACTATGGTTGTCTGCTAGATCCTCTTGCAAGCAGGGTGACCATGTGCTCCTTAAGATCTGGTCTGTGGATGGGATGGGTTTCATGCTGTAGCTGATAGAGGACAAATAAAGAACTTTTAAAATAAATTCGAATCTGATATGGCACATTACAATGAAAGGACAATTTTTGTCATGGTTAAATTCAGGTATATTGGTATTAATGCATAATGCTAAGCAGTTTGCATGACAGTATCACATTTTTTTTTTTCCTGACAGAAACTGTCAAGGGCACCTGTTGGCAGAACAGAGTAAATGGAAGATGTGAAATAAATATCAATGGAGCAACTCTGAAGTCCCAGTGCTGTTCCTCACTGGGTGCTGCTTGGGGCAGCCCGTGTACACCATGTGAACGAGGTAAGGCTGTTCATTTCTTTCCTTAAAACTGCTATATCTGATGACTGTGACATTACCAGTAACACATGTGCTATCGTCTTTCCCTCACGTTTTACTTGAATGTGTGAACAATCTAACACTCAGGCAAAAGGATTAATCTTATTAAAAGGATAGGTGATTGAAATTGTCTAACTGTAATTCCTGATGTACTCCTTCAGTGCGTAGAAGAGGGTAAGGGTTTTCTAGGCACCTATGTCACGTAAAAGAAGATAGTAAGAATGGCTTTATTCTCATATAGTCCTTAAAGTATTGGAAGTCTTCAGAGCTGTGCTGTATCTAGTATAGCTTTTCTTTATCATGATGAGTGTGGTGGTGTGTCACAACGGGTCTATATCCTCAGTAACCTGGGATGTTTTCCTGTTTTGAGGCTGACTTACAGTATTGTCATAGTCATTTTGCCACAGGTTGATCAAATCATTTTTCTTGCTGTATTGTCAAATACTCTTTCCTTATTCAGTCTGAGAAGAAGATGTCTTAATATTTGATAGTAGCATATAACTGCAGAAGGTTCTAAAGTTGGCTTTTATAGTAAACATTTTACAAGATTAAATTTGAAGGGAAGCGACCACACCTACAGCCTGTAACTTGTAGCATTACTTTAGCATGTTTTCTCATAATTAGTGTTCTAGCATTCCCAATGATGTAGCAGTAGATGCATGTTCCCCAGAGCTCTCAAGAAAATGTTTGCAACGAATGGATCTTGGTGTGGTAATGGAGGGAGGAGAGGGAGTAGCCTTTGCTATTATACTCTGTAGATTAACTGATGACCTAGAGAATCATATGGCTGATCAAGAAATGGGTTGAGGTCTCTGCCTATTTACTTGACAACTAAATTGAACTGTGGGATGACCTGGGAACTCAGGCATGAGCAGACGTACCCAGAAATCTTTGTAGGTTCTTATTTCTGTAGGCTGAAAGCTGCTAAATTCCTCGTTTTTAGTTAAATTCATCCTTCACATCTTGGTAGAAATCATCCTCTTCTATCAATGGTAAATGTGACTCTAATGTCCTGTGATCACATTAAATGAATGGATTGATTTAAATGAAGTAGGCATGATATAATTACTTTTGAGTTAGGTAAGACACAATGAAAGCAGAAGTTGATGATGGCTGACACTTTACATAGTTTATGTGGTTGCCTCATCTTGTCTCAGAAATATTATTTGATAATATACTGAGAGATTGTCTAAGTGCTAAATAGTATTTCACATGAGTTTTTTTGCACGATAAGTTAATGGCAAACTTTGGACTGTAGCATTCTAAAAGTTCACTTTTGTTTGTTTTACAGACCCAATATGCCAAAGAGGATATTCAAGAATAAGAGGAACATTGTGTGAAGGTATTTATTGTTGCTTTAACATAAATCAGAACTTGAATGGAAAAAAAAAAAAAAGCTAGTGTATTGCTTTAAGTGGTTAATTTAGCATTGAGGGATGCTATGCCAAATTCTTATGTCTTGTAATTTCATTGACTTCATTAGAGTTATGTCAGTGATGAATTTGGTTTCAGTTTGTTTAACATTCCTACTTACTCAAAGTTTATCTCAAAGTACACATTTGCAAATAGTGTCTTCGTGTATAAGGAGATGGTTCTCTCTGTTGAGATACTGAGTAAGCTATTTGGGCAAAATAAGCATCTTATATATATATATATAATAAAACATGGCATTATTGATACAATGATATGACAAGCCATTAGGATGCTTTAGGAGAAGAATGTTTAAAGAATATGCATCACATGAAGGCTTTTTCCTAACATTGGCTTTCATCCATGTAACATTGCATTAAATCAGACATGTTCCAAAGCATAGTTTTAGTTTAAAAAGGGTATCGGGGCACAGTTAAACTTTGATAGAGAAAATGCTGAACATTTAAAAAATGTGTAGCTTTTTGCTCAGTATGAGATGGCTATGTATTATTCTGTGAGAACTGAAGGTTCTACCCTATTTCATCTTCATTTGAATTGATTTGAACCCCTGGCAAAGTACTGCATATTTCCATAATATGCAGAAGCTCAGAGAGTCTCAAACTGCTGTGGGTCATCCTGACTGACAACATCTGACATGACACTGCAGTTAAAATATTTTTTAAAAATTACTCCCATATGTAGCTTCCATAAAGAAACATTGTTTTTCTCCTTAACAAAAAAATAAAATAAAGAGGAGGAAAAAAAAAAAAGAGGAGGAGGAACACCCTCACACATATTCTTTGCTTTCCAAATGATGACTGAATACCTTGGCACATCTGTGCTGCAGACCCACTGTACATAACTTATCTGACCTCAGCAACACTTTCTGGAGCGTGTAAGTGAAAGAAAGGAGAGAAAAAAAAAAAAAAAAGTAAAGTGGCCCCACCTATCTCTATTCACAAGGAAAGTCTTAGAACATTTTCAGCGCTGCTGGGATGGAAAATTTATCCTTCCAAGATGTAGACATAACTGTTTTCAGCATTTCCTTTACCAGCCCTTTGGATTACATCTATTACATGCTTTAATATTTCTCGTTTCAATGGGACGTGGATAGTCCTAGGTTTTGCAAAGTAGTTTCCCCTGCTCTCTTAGCATGCTGAAACGGTATTTGGGTTTCAACCAATGTAAGCATTTTTCAAGACGGGGGAAGAGCTCTAGGAAATTTACTGGCAAGTGAGAAACAGGACAAGGGAGTGAGTTTAGTTCCCAAAAGGTGATACTCAGTTCTCCCATACACAGCCCATGTAAAATGAGTAATGGACCTTGTGCAAGGAAATAAGCAAACTAAATTGGCAGCGTTCCTCTAGTTTACGGGTGAACCCTAGAGTTGTCAGATGGAATATTGTTCCCAGGCAGTGAACTGTTTCAGAGAGTCCATAGGCTTCCTGCCTTCCAGACGGTATGGGGCTTTAAGTGCAGAGGCCACTGATTTCCACCCTACTTTTGTTGTCCACCCTGCTCCATGAAGTTGAGGGTTACAGAGCCTTATCACACTATGAGTTTTGCTTAGTGAATTAAAGCTGCCACCTTCTTGATCACTCCCTTAAAATGAGTGTTCAGTTTTGAATACCAGAGTCATTTCCTCCTATTTCTTACTATTATTTTCTTCTGTTTTTTTTTGTGTGTTTCATCTTGGGTCTTAATTTAATGCTGGAGGATTTTGCCGAAAGGTAGTTGAAGAAGGATGCCTTTTGTAGAGGAACCGATGGGGAGGACCCTGTCCTTATATTACTAACTTTATTTATGTTCAGGCCAAACTAATATAAATCCTTTCCGTTTTCATACCTGAAAAGGCTAAATTTACCATGTAAATATGGAAAGATAATCTTCTACTTAATGAAGTTAAACTCTGTGTAGTGCTAAGATAATTATTCTAATCTATGAAGCTGCTAATTGCTAACAAACTTTGGGGCTAGGTTTCAAAGGTGTGATGTTAATGCCCAGAAATGCTGGGCTATTCCTCATAATATTTTCAAAAACATTTAAAACAGCATAATTTAATTTTATGGGAATAAAAATTTCTTTGCCCAAGTACTTTAAAAATCTGGCCCATAATGAAATTACTTTCCAGTGTTCCTATTTCTTTCTAACTTCTGAATTGAATTTCAATCTATGTAGGAATGGCAAATAGTGACACTTAATATGTCTAATCATCAGTTTTAATTGACTTGTTCTACCTGACTTGTATAGGAAATCCTGAATGTTCACAATTTAGTTGGTTCATGTAAACTGCTGTGGTTTTATATTTTATCCTAAGCCATAAATATTAGAATGTTCATATCTTCCCAATTTGTTGGTGTTTAGCATGCTAGTGATTACTTCTATTCCTATTTTGTTTGGAAATAGACGTAAATGAATGTGAGGTGTTCCCAGGAGTATGTACAAATGGGCAGTGTGTCAATACCTTGGGATCATTTGTTTGCCAGTGCCCCAATGGGATGACTTTAGATGCTTCTGGACGGACATGTCTTGGTAAGTATTAATTCCATTTACAGTTCTACTAGGGAAAAGCAAAGATATGTGACAAACAACATTTGTACCGTATGTTCCCTTAACAATAAGGAAAATGATTTTTTTTCCACATAAATCATTTTCAATCGGAGTCAATCAAGGACATGAATTTAGTTCAGCTGGAACATGAGCAGATTCCAACACTAGTAGCTAAAGTCCATCACCATCTGCTAGCTGGTGAATGGCAGTGATCAGCGTTGATTTAGTTCCAAAGTGCTCATCTTGCTAAACTCTGCAGCTCATCAGTGCCTTTAGCACTGTCTAATGGTACTCCCACTAAAGTTGGCGTGGAAGAGATGTGGGTCAGGAGCGAGGCTTGTAGATGTGAGGAAGCCTGTAATGTTTCTGGCCATGCTGTATTTCTTGACTGAGCAGTGCAACAGAAATATATGAGTTTTATATACTGTCCATTTTCTGTCCAAATCATGTTTGGCCTTTGCTATCAGTAAATGTACAACACTGTTCTTAGAACAAGATGTAGCTCGTAGTAATTAATGGACCTTATATAGATATGATAAGCTGGTCATGCTTAAAGCCCTCTCCTGTCCAAACATCCTTCAGATGTTGAGCCCTATTTTACAGAAAACTTTAAAATGACTAAATAACTTTAAAATATTAATATTTGCCATTCAAAACTGTGCAGTGTCATTTGGTACATTCCTCTGAGCCCTCCGTCCTATGAAGGGATTTTGGAAAAGGATTCGTTTGCAGTGAACTAAATTCTCTCTTTCTCTATCAACATATTGTTCACTTGCCCAACAGACATCCGCTTGGAGAGTTGCTACCTGCAGCACGAAGATGAGCAGTGCACCTCCCAGGTACCAGGCCGACACCGCATGGATGCCTGCTGCTGTTCAGTGGGTGCAGCATGGGGCTTTGAGTGTGAGGAGTGTCCTCTGAAGGGAACACCTGAGTTTGAAGCTCTTTGTCCAAGAGGACCTGGCTTCTCCACTAAAATAGAGATAACTGGAAAACCTTTCTCTAAAGGTACGTAATGGTTTTGTGGTTCTTTGACACCAAATCCTGCTGGCTTTTTCTTTTACTCTTCTTGGTGAATTCTTGTGGGTCTGAAGATTTCTTTGTTAGTTAGGCATTTAGATAACCTTTAGGCACACTTGGAAATCTCATTAGGTTTAATGGAAAGTAATGCCAGAATGAAACACAAGCTCATCTAGTTTGTATCACAGGCTTTTAAAAAGCATAGAATATTGCAGCCCCAAAATACTAAATTTGTGTCTCTGCTAGAGAGGTTAAGTTATTCCAGCTCCTTGACTTTGCCTCCTGTGGTGCCTGTGATGGCCTATGTGGCCAATGAAATAACTTTGAAAACCTGGCACCTTGTAATGCATGAACTGGAACAAACTGAGCAGTCAAAACTGGACATATCAAAAGAACATCCTTTCTTACCTGAACACTGCCTTCAATTCTGGAGCAAGCTTGGAAGGGTGAATAATTTGGGAATTTCATATGAAGGTAGTAAATTAGCAGAGGGAATGTTTCTATGGTGATAGCTCAAATTAGCAGAATTGGATTGACTGTAAACTGAGGCTTGTTATGACTGCGCTTTCCAGCATTAATGGGAATCACATGGTGATGCTCCAGCACCCAGCACTGAAAGCCCTCTTTCCTGGCTATCAATGGGAATAGGCCACAGACAGTATAAGTGCAAATGGGTGTGAATATTTTTAAAGAAAGCCGGTTACCCCAAAACTAAACATTCTGAAGTATCATCAGAGGTGAAAATATGAATAAAACTGACAATTGTTGTTAGTAGTTTCAGCGTTAGTTTTTATAAACAGTTGCTAAGAAATTAATTATCTATAAAGAATTGTGACATGTGCTTTTATTTATATTCATTACGTTTTTCTGTGACTCACAGAAGTCACGTTTTTTATCAGAAACCCTCAGTTGAGTAGTTCTTTGGAAGCTCCATTGGCATTTGTAGTCTTGATTCTCTTTCCACTGAAATTTTACCATTGACTTCAGTTAGCTGTGGGTCAAATCTGACAAGACAAAGGAAAAATAAGATAATACCGTTTTATGGCAGAAAGTCCTTTTGGCAGTTTCACTGGTATACGCAATGCCTGCACTGGTGATAAGGAGAAAGTCAGTATCAGTTTATACAAAGTTGTCAGAAAGGGGTGGTGGTTATCAGCAGAAGGAATGAGCAGTGAGGACAGCAATGCTGTGTTTTTGTAGGAAGTGATAACACTATATGTCTCTGCTGTTAAAGGTGTGGAGACTATGCTAAGGGGAGTGAGAAACATGTTTGCAAAGGGAGTACAGCATCAAAATCTTACATTTCCAGGGTCATTCCCTTCCTCAGAGACTCACTCTTTGAGGTTGTGGGCTTGGAAGAGGAGAGCTAGGAGGTCTATGCAGGTTTAAATGGCCTTGCATGGAAGAGGCACATGATGTTCTTCCTTAGAACCTTAATTGCACTTGCATTAGAGATGTGGTTGGCTACTCCATCACTATTTTACTGGCTCAAAGACAGCGATGCTCATTTCCCAGCAACACATTATGTCCATTCACTCTGAAAGTGTTCCCTGAGCATCCCCACCCTTTTATTGATATTCAGGGTTCCCTTTGCAACACTAAGATCAAAAGTGTTAAAGTGTTAAAGACTTTTACCTCTCTGAGGTAAAAGCTAAAAAATGAAGTTATTTTGAAATCTTTAGTTAAAGATAATAATGTAGCTGCTTAATAATGAATGTGACTGCTGTGGGCAGTTGCATTTATAATTGTGGCTGGCTTCTTAGTGCAGAATTTAGATTTTTACTAACATGTCCTCCTGGGAAGGATATATTGCTAGCTTAATGACTGAACGCCTAATCTCTGTCTGTTTCAATTTCAGATATCAATGAATGTAAAATGGTTCCCAGTCTTTGTACTCATGGAAAATGCAGAAACACCATTGGCAGTTTTAAGTGTAGATGCGATAGTGGATTTGCCCTTGATTCTGAAGAAAGGAACTGCACAGGTAAACTGCTTACATGTGGGTCTCATAACTTACATTTGGAAAAGGGAAAACTGAACTGATTTGAAAACTCTTTAACTGTTGTTTTGTGTTACAGATATTGATGAGTGTCGCATCTCTCCTGATCTTTGTGGCCAAGGCATCTGTGTCAATACTCCTGGGGATTTCAGATGCGACTGTTTTGAAGGCTATGAGAGTGGATTTATGATGATGAAAAACTGCATGGGTATGAGCAGAGATGCGTAATAGAGACTCTATGCATGCTGTAGTTTGGTGAAGCACTAGGGTTATTTTAAAAGGTTGGCTGAAACTGATCTGGTCTGACAACACCATATTGAGGAGCAGGCTTTGGGAAGAGAAGGATTTGGTCAAGTCAGAGAAAATTTGTAGCCAAATTAGAACTTCAGAGAGATCCTGGGACTTGAAACTGCAATATTAATGTTTTGGAAAGTGGACAGTTACAAAAGCCATCCAGAAAGATCTTAACATTTAAAAAGAACTAAACAAAAAACAAAGAAGCAAGAGAAATGTCTTCCAGTGAAGGCCTTCCAAGAACAGCTTTGGGTTGTAAAAGAAAGGAAGGAAATCTCAGCTTGCCCTAGTGTGTGTACATGGCGGGTTGGAGTGAGGTAGGGCAGCAGAGAGAGGGGGCAGTGGGCCGTACACAGGGCCATGTGAAGCCTTTTGTCAGTGTGTGGTTAGGTTTGTGGGAGAAGAGCTTGACTCCTGAGGTCAGGAGAGGGAGCTGGGTCAGCAGCTGGAGAAGGGCTTGGGTAAGGGGAGGCTGCATGGATATGTTCACAAGGGCGCAGATGCCCAGGTGTCCTCAGGTCTGCTGTAGGGTGGCTCTGGTTCCTGCAGTAATGTGTGTTCCCTCCTCTCAGATATCGATGAGTGTCAGCGCAATCCCCTTCTCTGCCGCGGCGGCACCTGCATCAACACGGAGGGAAGCTTTCGTTGCGACTGTCCTCCAGGTCATCACATCTCGCCAAATATCTCTGCGTGCATAGGTACGGCGTGCAGGCAAAATGCATATTGTGCTCAGCTTTATATACTGCCCCTGTGCTGTGCATGCACTTCCGGTGTTTGCATTAGTAGTTGTTTCCTTATAGACACCATATGTGTGTGTCTCTCTTTTTTTGAAACAGACATTAATGAATGCGACCTAAGCACCAACCTCTGCCGAAATGGACATTGTGTCAACCTGATTGGAAAATACCAATGTGCTTGCAACCCTGGCTATCAGTCCACACCTGACAAATTGTACTGTGTTGGTAAGGACAAAATCTGCACGTGAGCTGTTGTCAATTTTTAGTTCTAATAAAATAACTGCAATTCAGAAATCTAGTACAATCTGTCAGAGCATTATGCACAAAAACAAAGTCTGCATGTCATTACTTGAGAAGAATGAAGTTGTA
This sequence comes from Tinamus guttatus, assembly GCF_000705375.1. The sequence continues at coordinate 451,453 of NW_010582725.1, forward strand.
GCAATGCTTTGGTTAGCTGTGTACTAGCTTACTCTATTAAATCAATCATGACATGTAAAATAGCATACTATTTTGGACCATGGAAGACTTTGACACTGAAGAGAGAATAGCTTGTTAAATCCTGAGTTCTATATTTTATTAAAAATCAGCATTTCTGACAGACTAAGGAATCAGATCATGTGGCTCAACTGATTTTTTTCTTCATTTCATCAGTAATTGTCTCAAATATGGGGCCTTTCTAATAACTTTTTCCTTAAAGCCACATGTTCTTAAATATCTAGTTTGAATTACTGTTGTGCACTCTTTTCTTTCATTTATATGTAAATGAAAGAAAAAATGCATGCAAGAATCATCTGCCAGCTTTAATCCTGCATATGAAACAATTTTGTTGTTGGATGGAGTGGCAATCCAGCAACTATTTTATGTAGAAAGGGAACTGCAGATAAGCTCATCTGTTTCCCTGTTTGATTTGCCTGACATCCATCCCAATGTCCCTATTAGCAAACACATGAATGTTCAAGGAGTGCATAAAAATCCATATCCTAATGAGGAAGCCCTTTTGGAAAGGTGACTTAGAGTGTGTCTTTGCAGTGTACTTTAAATAAAGAAGTATTATGGATTTTAACTCCCAATTTTCTCCTTTTTAGATATTGATGAGTGCAGCATAATGAATGGTGGCTGTGAGAACTTCTGTACAAACTCGGAGGGCAGCTACGAATGCAGCTGTAAACAAGGATTTGCACTCATGCCAGACCACAGGACATGCACAGGTAAGAGAATTTTGCAGAGTTTTTCTAATGAAAGGGGTTTATTTCAATATTTTTTAATTGTACTGTCTTTTTTCAAGATTAAAACTGTTATAATAAATACATTTTTTTTTAAAAAAAAGAAGTAGTTAGTAAATGGAAGGATAGATGAAGTTCTTGCTTTTGAAGTAAACATCTCCAAAGCATAGAATTTCATGGCTACAGGACGAGTTGCAGGGTCCTTCCTTAACGAAGGTAAGTTTATCTTCGTTATTTCAAGAGATATATATCCATTCTGAGTTTAGTAATAAAAAGGCAATGATTTGGTACAAGGAGATTTTTTTTTCCCTTAAGGTATTGTTTTAAGTCCAGATCCAAAATAAGTTGAAATCAATGGAAAGAATCATCAACATCATTAGCCAGGATGTCATATTGCTAGAAGAAAGGGCAGATTGTCCTATTCTTTGCTTGTGTGGCAACTACTCTTAAGCTAAAGATTCCTATTTTTAATTGTTTAGCCAAATTCAAGTATTCTGCATTACTTCAAAACCAAATGACTTGCACAAACTCAAGTCTGAAGAGTACGAGTCTTTCTTGGGAAGCAGCTCTCTTGCCCTGTAAATTGTAAATTCTCGGAACTGTTTAATTGCAGAGTGTTGTCCTCTGGGAGTCTGGGACTTACCAGCTGAGTAGTCATGGTACTCTTGATTTCCACATAGGTTACTGGAAAGATGATTCTGCTCTCCTTTTTTCTTACTTCTTGCTACACAACCACTGGTCCGCTGAGGCATGTGAATATTTGCCAGCTGTTTGCCAATTCCATCCAAAAGCCTCTTGAAGAGTATGAGAAATCTAACAAGGTTAATCCCTTGGAATAGAGTTGCCTTTATCGTTTAACAAATGGAGAGTTTTCTATACTGAGTTAATAGAAAGAGCTCACATTTAGAATTTGTAAATATTTATAGACCTCTGACCAGGGTCTTGTTTACCCCAAGGCCACTCACTACCATTCCAACAGGATGAAAGAGCTTTAAAGCCTGGTTAAATTCAGTGTGCCTCCCATTGCAAGCTTGCAGAATGCTATACAAATGCTCTGGTCAGATTTTTTTTCCTACAGTTTGCATAGCCAGGTATCAACTCTATATCTACATGTCCGTCATGCATTGAGAGCAGAAAATACCAGACATTTTTGAATGTCAGGTCAAAATCTATTTCACAGTATATCCAGATATGTGAAAATAGGTAATAAGTATCCTTCAGCACCATTTTAGTATCTAAAATTGCTTTCTCCTTCTCTTGAAGCAACGTTAATTGCATATATAAGTAGGTGATGGATGTTCAAAATTTGCATGCCAAAATTTTGCTTTATACCCAAATTTAGTGAGAAAATAAGGGAAAAAAAACTATTTTGCAATATTTTCTAGTCACTGTGCTAGTCAGAGTCTAGTTTTGCTGAGTTATGTACTGTATGCAGTTTAGTAACATTGTGACCTGAGTATATGAAACACATTTCACATTTTCAATTTTTTCTCTATGTGAACATGTCTTTTATCTTTAACATCACACATGGCTAGAAGCCATTAGGGAATATATTTCTTGATGATTGAACTGGTAAGCATTCTGTTCAGTTCAGTAGCAGGTCAGGTTTGAATTGGTGAGGTTATGCATAAAAAATCAGCTCAATTAGGAGAAACAACAGGTTCTTTGTCAGTTGATTTTCCTTTAGCTGTGAAATCAGTACAGTGGCAAGTTAGTAAATAAAGTTCTTTTATTTCTGTGGTTATTATCCCGTTTCTAGAGCTTAATTTTGCATGTTAATTCAAATTCCATTGTAAATTAACATTTCCAGGCTAATGTCCTTGTCAACATTACTTGCTCGTTAACATGAACAGAGATTGGGTCAGCCTTCTTACTTGCAGAAGTTGTGTAGCTGCAGAAACACTAGCTGCTAGAAATACAGAAGAATAATGAACATAAGATTTTAACTTAAAGTGAGTTCATTTTCTGCAGCTGCGTAATTACTAGAATCCACAATGGACCAGTCTGATAATGAGTTACACCCTTTCACTTGGAGGGTGTTATTGAGTCTCTTTTTGTGATGATTTTTTCCCATGGAATTACTAAGCAGAGTTTTTGATGTTTGTTCTTGATGGTATATGTTGGTGCTGACACAGGAAGATTCTAGGAATTTTATGAAAGTGAGGAAACACTAACATAACCCCTGGGACTTTGAAAGGCATGGCTACATTAATATAATAGTGTCTGTTTCTGCAACTCAGTTCCAATTAGCGATGGCCAACTTTGTGGACTGACAAAACATTTTACATGCTAGAGGATGTAAGTGTATGGCTGCGCCAGCCAGTAAGCTGAAATGCTAAGAAAACATAAAATCTCTTAGTGAAATAAATGTTTGTATTGTAATCATTCCCATCATGAGCTCAACTCTCTGTTTCACGTTTGTAATAACCCATGAAGCTTATAGAGGTATTGTGCATGGAATTCTGCATTTTTATCCTCTGTAAAGTCTGATATTTTCATCATTGAATTTAACTTAAGAGCTTCCACTGACATGAACAAGGATGGGTTGTATCCAATGATCCCCAATCTTTGTGGGCATGGGATGTGATAAAGGTTTTGTATGTTTTTCTGTCAGTGACTTTTTTATTTCTACAATGTTCCTTCCTGACCCACTGGAGTCAGAGATTAATATTTACCAGTGACTCTACCAGGAGATGGAGAGTCTACTCATCAAGGTAATTTTACAAAGTACTGATCAGTCATTTTCAAGGATTTCATCTTCATCGTCATTACCAGAGTATTAAAATGGTTGGTTGTATCTCATAGAGTTATTGTGTCTAAAGCATGTATTATTTTGACTTTTCCCTGTAGATATTGATGAGTGTGAAGACAATCCTAACATATGTGATGGAGGCCAGTGCACAAACATCCCAGGAGAATACAGGTGTCTCTGCTATGACGGATTCATGGCATCTGAAGACATGAAGACTTGTGTAGGCAAGTGAAAGTACATCTTTCTTAATCCGACTTAACTCAGAAAAAAAAATGTTTAGTTAAGGCACTATCTCCAAGTAGGCAAAATATTTTAGAAGCATTGCTCTTGCACCTTATCTTGGCCCCTAGATAGTAGGAAGAGCCTCATTACATGGCCTGTATATATCAAATGCAAATGTAATCTCTGTATATCCCTATAGAGCCCCACTTCAGTTTGGGATGCAAACAGGATGATCTATAGCATCATTTATTTGGGCCCTCTTCCAGCAAGCATTTATGCAGCTCAGATCACAGAGGGTTTGCAGAAAGGAAATCCTAGTAGGTGACACCATGGAAATTTTCTAGTAAGATAAATTGTCCATGCTGATTTAAACATCTCAGTAAGATAAAACTATATATGAGTGCTTTCCATTGGTAGTGGGAGTGAAGGAGTAGTGTGACTTCAGAAACAAATATTCACATCTAAGTCAAACATCTGCAGTGTATGCAAGGGGAAAGGACTGTGCAAAACTAGATAATATATGTGTGCATATGTGTATGCATATATAAATGTACACATATATATGTATACATGGAAAGTGAGAATAAATAGACATGTTCATTCTTTGGATAATATCACTGAATTTGAGTCTGTATTTTAAGGAAAGTTGAAATTAAAGATATGTTAATGAAGATATGATAATATGGCAATGTTAAATCCTATTCTATGTAGCTTTCTGATTGCATATATAGGTCCCTTTTTGTACCAAAACATCATACCCCATAGACTCTGCTAGTTACTTCTAAGAATTTTATTAAATAAATGTCAAATTATGTTTTCTTAGATGTTAATGAATGTGATCTACATCCAAACATCTGTCTGAGTGGAACCTGTGAGAATACAAAAGGCTCTTTTATCTGTCATTGTGATATGGGATATTCAGGCAAGAAAGGCACAACCGGTTGCACAGGTATGCTTTAATAATCAACCCTTTGTTAAACTTGTGCTTCTACCTGTCCTTTTCCCTAGCATTCAAAACTTCCTCTCACTGTGCTTCTTTTGACTTTTTTGTGTGTTAAATATTTATATTTCTTATCAAAAGTTGTGTTGCACTGTTCTGCTGAACTTCTGTGCTATGGTGTTGAGCCTGCTGCTGCTCCTATTGAACATGATGTTGATAGGAAGCAAAATTTGGCTTATTATCTTATTGTTGTTGATCTAAGAGAACAGAACAAGTTTGCTGTAACTTGATAGACTACTGAGGATCACGAAGGATTTGGATAAGTTAGTGGTACACTGTGCATGCAAATAACAGGTCTCTGTTCCAACTGTTGTTTTGGCAAATACAAATGTCTTGCAATATGTGCTAAAGTGTATTTCCAATTTTTGCAAAGTGGCAACAGTACAACTACCAAACTACATTATATTGACATATTTCAGCAAAATCAGAATTTGCATTACTTCATGTATTGACGGTTAGCAGAAATAAGGTTCAAATATATGGGCTCAGAGGGCATGACATTAATAATCCTTGTGCTGGTGTCTCTAGCCAAGGTGTTGAGAGATTCAGTTTTTGCCCAAAGTATGACTACAAACATATGTTTAATATAATTTTTAATGTAGGCTTAGGGTAAACTCATTTTTGGCAATATTTTTGAGACAGTTTAATTCGTAGCCTGCCCTTAGTGTACAGAGTTATTAATATATTTTTGTAAGTACTTCAGATATATGAAGCTGTTTTTTTAGTTATTGTAAGAACAATTTGTGAGCTGAAGTTGTACTTTGTGTATTGGACCTTGGACGAATGGCTGTGCGTAGTAACGGCTGCCTCTGACTTCCATATGAAGTGATCTGAATCCAAGAATGTCCTAACTGTACCCTGTAGACCAACATTTCAATGTGCCTTGTTTCTGTGCTATCTTATGTGAAGATCCTTAGTTCTCTAGACCTGTAATCCCTTGTGCTGGTCAGTTACACATGGCACAACTATCCCACTCAGTGTAATAAGTGATGGTCAAGAAATGTGAAGCAATTACTACAAGACAAACAGGTTAAAAAAAAATAAAAAAGACTTGGAGACAAAGATGGAATTGGAGGTATGGTTTCTGGGAAAGTGTCTGGAAATAGCCACCATTCTGGCAGCATGTGACACAGGGTAGTGGCAAATGTCCCAAGCGTTACTTTTTTGTTTACAGAGAGGTGAGGAAATTTCTCCCTCCTTATTGCCTTATGAAGTCCAACCCAGTCCTGAGGACAGGCACTGCCTGCCTTGTGTGCTCTTCCCGCCACCATCGTTGTCTTGTACTCAGCCCAGCTTCTGCTCTTCCTGCCTATATGCAGGTGTCACAGAGAGGATGACGCTCACCAGAGGCCACAGTTGCTCCTAAAACCGCCAGGACACATCTTAGTCACAGCAAATGCTGTAGAGGAGAGTGCTATTTGAAAAGAGCTGGTAGTTCAAAATAAAAAGGTCAAGTTTCAGTTGTGCTGAAGCAGCTGAAATGGGGCCACACTCAAATTACCAAAATCATTTGGCTTTAAGCAACTCTTCAGAAAAGGAAGGGAGCAGAGCAAAGGCTTCATAGCTTGGTTTCATGCTGAAGAATCTGTGTGGCACCCAAGTATAAGATGGAGTTTCCACTGTGGCTGCAGTTTGCAGATTGTTGCATTCTGGATTTTAAAAACATATGACCTACTGGTCATTTGAATTCCTGCCTCATTTTTGCCCAGCCTTACTGCCACAGCCAAAGTTCCCAGGCCCAGGTAATGGAGACCCATGAGAGCATCCTTCAGCCCTGTTCTTCTGAAGGGGCCCTACCAATAGCACCTTGATCCTAGGGTGCAATTCCTGTCCTACAGATCAAAAACATCCACTGGTTTTAGAAGCTCGTGATAGAAAAAATATTACAAAAATGTCTACAACGCTTTGAATGGGAGGTTCTCTGTTCCATGAGAACAACTAAATAACGTCCTCTGGGTTCCATTACAGTTTTGTCTAAATATTTCAGCTCCGTTGTCATTACTGATTGTTTCCATTTTAACAAATAAACATGTTTTTTTTTTTCCCCAATCATTTAACAGTATTCAGAATCCACCCACTGACTTGCATTCCCATCCCACACAGATGTTAGTTTCCCCCCACCCTGGTTCTCTGTAAGAATGTGGATAGAATTTAGTAACAAAAATAAATTTTAAAAATGCTTTATGCAAAAATACACATTGTAGATGCAGGTTTCCTAGGCAACTTTCTACAAATGGTTTAATTTCCATTCACAGAGTAAACTTCTGCAGGACTGACTGAGGGCAGTTCATTTTAGAGTTTTGTATGCAGGCAATGGCATGTAGCCACTAGAGAAAAGATTGCAGTGTTTTCCCCTATCCTAGTTCCAGATTGCCCAGCTTTATGATAAATGTTGTTTCTGCTTTTTCTGTCAATAAAGTATAGACGTATTAGTGCAGAAACAAAATCCTCTATTGGCACTTGCATTTGTGTATTGTGATTCATCACCACTCTGGAGTATTGCCTGTAAATTTGCAATATTTCACTGCTGACACAGAGCCATAGCTTTACTAGCTCTAATGTTTTTGCAGAGGAACAATTTCTGCTCTGACCTTCCCCATGCATCCTTGCCAGTTAGCGCTGTGCGTGCAGCCCTCCTGGATCATTCCTGTTGGATGTGAGGTGAACTTTGGGGCAGAAGTTGCTTCGTTTTCATTGTATCAAAAATAGACCTGTTCCCAAAGTCAGCTGGGCTTCTTCCCAGTGCCTCAGGGAGCTGATGCAAGGTGTCCTGCTGGGGCCATGGGGTCAAAGACCAAAATGCTGCCCCCATAATGGTGGTGATTGTAGAGAGGGGAATAGTGAGTGCTCATTGCTAAGTACTCACATGGCTGGAAGCAGAAGGATTGGGAAGGAGGCTGGTGCGGCAGGAGGACGAGCTGGGCCGTGTCATGTACACCCAGAATTTTGAGGTTTGCACGATGGACCTTGTTTCAAAGCTTGCCTCTCTCCCCACTGCCTTTGGCTTCTGGCCATTAATAATACACTGTGCCTCAGTCTGAGGGCACGAGAGAGTTCTGGTATCAGTGCAACAAATATATTTCCCCTTATGAAATTGGGAGCTGGCTCTCTCAGGCCAAATACCAAAAGATAGTAACATTAAGATGCTGCCTGCCAAAAGGGGGTATTACAGAAGGAGCGCCTTGCGAGTAGGCATCTGTCCAGCAATAACATGCTGCGCCCCAGGCCGATGCTGTAAGCATGGATATCAGGCAAAGAATTGATGTTTGCCCCATGTGAAACTCTGAGAGACGCTTCCAGTGTAGTATGGTGAATAAAATCCAAGCATGAGTGCAAAAGAGAAAACAATTTTACAGATATGGAACTCAGAATAAGAGAATCTTTCCACATATTTTTCTATCTGGATGAGCACTAAGTTGAAGTTCAGCCTTCTCCCTTCTATGAAACATTTCCTCCTGTTGTTTGCTTGTACTTCCCTGGAGTGACTGAGAGAAGTAAACACCGTGGGATTTGCAGCAGGTGACCAGCCCTGGGGGAACCAGGCACAGCCTCGAAATGCCAGCAGCTCCTCCAGCTGACAGAGCTCACAGATAATGCAGAACACACCCAAACAAACTTTAACAAAATGGCAAATGCTGAGCGGATTTGCATCATTCCTGACCAGGAGTAGTGATTTAGAGGCAGCCTGAGTTAAATTCACACCCTGACTAGCATCCTTATGGGCTATCCAAGCCCCAGTGGAACTTAATAGCAAATAGTAGTACAGAGAGTACCCTGAGGCCTCCATGGCATGTGCTGAATGCGTGAATTTTTTTGGGTTATTGTTCACTCTTTCTGCTCAAATGCAGAGGAATGATTTGGATGTTCTCACAGTGTAGGCAAAGATACAGTGACTTATCCCTGTGCTGTTCTCTGGTTGATTTTTAATGACATGCCTACAGACTGCATGGGGATTCCCTCTGCAGATCCTGGTATTTCTTTCATCCGGTTGCCCGCTGTGCAGGCACAGTGCCACCCTCATAGGTGTATGTAAAGTACATGTCTTTGCTGCACATCACAGCTCTAAAAATTTGTACCTTTGTGGTTAATGTGAGAGATGCTTTGTTAATTGCCAAAGGCTTGAGAGAAAAAAGTGTTTGTCCAGAGAAGAGAACAGAAGGAGCCAAGAAGCTGTGGTGACTGACAGTTTTTTTCCCATAGCGCTTGGAATTGTCATGATGTCAGATCTGCATATTATTTATCACGCGTATTCTCATCTGTTGGAGGCAGACAACTCCCTTAGTATTAATGGGAATTGTGCAATTACAGAGCTGAGAACATGTGTGCAGCAGGACTGGGGCACCATGCAACCAGCTGAGGATGCAGTGTCAGTCTCACACTGGAATGTCTTTATTTTCCTTGGCTTGTCATAGCCTCATAGTTGAGGCAGAAGGGGGAAGATTGATATAAATCAGTGACTCACTCCTTTGCTCTTTAATGAAAATCCCCCCAAAGTCAATGGGAATAGGCCGTTGTGGTGCGAAACCCTGGTTTGTGTGGCGGCGTCATCCTGCGTGCGCTCTGCGTCGCGATACCTTTGCTTGGGCTGCTCAAGCCACTGCGTGGCAACAGAGAGAGCTGTTTGAAGCAGCAGTACCATTTGTACTGCCATGCAGACAGCACAGTCTGGACTCTTGCTCTTTTTAAAGATATTTATGTTGAATTAATTTCCCTGCAGAGCTCAGCTTCTCCTTTTTGTTTCTTTCTGTGAAGTCATAATTCAATACTTATGGCAACATAAATCCGTATTAAGCTCCAGTTTAAGCAGGCATAAATTCCCCTGATTTCACTGCCCCGTTTACGCAGGACCGTGTTTGGTCTGAGATTTCTTTTGCCTTGGAAATAATTGCAATGTAATAAATTTAGGCTTATAACTCAGCTATATGATGAAAGGAGAGAATAGGGATTATAGCAAAACAGAATCTGAGTTAAGTGCAGATAGCTTTGAAAATAAGTAAAGTATGGGTTGAAGCTGGTGATGGTGTTTTATATGCCTCAATCAGCTTTCATCAGGGTATCTGAAAGCACTTCACATGCAGCAGTGGAGTAAGCCCTGCAACATCCCTGTAAGCATAGATGGTATTAGGAAACACATTTTGCATTCCCTTCTTGATCTCTACCCAGGCAAAAAGCACTGAAATCTATTGATTTCTTTTTTTCTCCGTATAAAAGCTGCAAAGGATTTCAGGATTTTGTTCAAAGCAAGTGGAATGGTATTTTGGTGGATGATATCCGAGAAAGTTGATCCCGTTCTAAATACCCCTGCTCTGACACAGATTTGTGCTCGCAGCGTTCATCCCGCAGAGGAGCCGGGGCTCTCACGGCGCGCGCCAGCGGGAGGCACAGGCGGCCGCCGCGGGGGACGCGCTCGGCCCGCACGCCGTGAGAACACGCGGCTCCTCTGTCCCCGCGATGCTCCTCTCCCAGCGGCATCGGCGGGGGCACTGCGAGCCGGGCTACGCTCGCGTAGAGATGGAAGTTGTTTTTAGGAGTGCCTGAGAACTTGGTCTGCACGTGACCTCACTGCGCGTAGCTGCTGCATGCAAGTTTCTGTTTGTGTTTGCTGGTGGCTAGAATTCTTGGCAAAAGGTATCTGAGCTGATGATGGCTGTGTGTTGCTTTGTTGTGCTCCAGACGGTCTAAGGAAGCATGCGGCTGTTTGAAGGTTTCAAAGCACCAAATAAGCAAACACACCGCAAACTTAATGTTAGCAGTAGTTTAAGAGTTTGTTTTCTAAAAGCATGCAAAGTTTAAAATATACAATGTTTGCCTGGGCGTTTTATGTCAATGTATACTGTGACTGACCTCCAGAAATTCCTTCTAGTCTTTCTCTTCCACCCAAGCCAAAATGAGTTTTTTTCTGACCACCCTTAAGATTTTTAACAGACACTAGTTTCCTGTTTCGGGTCATGTAATCGGCTTAAGAGTTACTGCATATGCTAAAGGCAAATATACACTGAGATTATCTGCTCTTGACCCCTTTTTTTAAGTTTTAAAAAGGAAGTGTCCATTTGCATGTTTGGGGGATTGGTGGTGCAGCCTGCATTATTAATAGTAGATTCCAGCTGCCAGATTTAGATCGTATCTAGACTTTAGCATTAAAATTATGGAAATATTCATGTCTGGACTTCTGATTCAGAGTCATGTCTTGTTTAGAAAGAAAACCAGAAAAGTAAGATTGGATGCAATTGCACTGCAGAGACTTAAAAAAAAAGAAAAAATGAAAAAAAAAAACACCAGTGTGTTTGAGCAGTAACTGAATTTGAGAACTTTATTTGAGGGTGACAGATGTATGTTATCTGCTTCTCAGGGTTGCATGCTGTCTTTGTGAAGCGACAAAATATACAGGGCATGTATGTATATGGCCTTATGCCTAAAAAGGGGCCTAGGGAAGGGTCACGAAGGAAACAGCTGGACTGTTACCTGGGCATTTCCCTCCGTCACTCCTGTCCCTTGCCCTAATATAACAGCAAAGACTGAGGGAAGCTCAGGGAGGGCTGAGAAAGGTGACAGAAATACTGAGTGGTTTGATGTGAATTCTAGATGGTTTACATCCTTCCTGGAAGTAAAACCAAAGCACATTTAGAGAGAGCTGCGTTACAGAAGGCACCGTAAAATCCACAGCTCAGCTGTGTAAGATAAATCCTGCAGGTTTTGTTTTAGTTACCACTAGTAAGTTATGAAATCCTTGTCCATTTATATATTCTTCAAGTGCGTATGTGAAGCATTAATAACAGAAAGGTGGCGTTCAAGTTTTTTTTTGTTTTTTTCTTTTCCCCTGTCCAAACATTTTGACATTGTTTGAGAATCAAAATAAGGTGAAAATTACAAATGTTGGCAAGAGTGCTTATGCTGAAGACCGGATTACTTGCTGCCTGTTATCTTCTAGGCTGATGAGTTTTTTCCACTGTGTTTAGGTTTCCTAAGTTCTTAAATTGCATGCCTGATAAGCTTGGCTTTTATCAGCCATCACATTAAATAAAGTGGTACAACCACCTCCACCTTCTTCACCATCTCTGGCCAAGCAGAACCAAGCTTTAACTGCTTGGAGACAAATCTAGGAGGAGTTTGCAGGTCGTTGCAAAGATATTCACCCAAATCCTTGCTAGTACTGTGGCAGATGAGGAGCTCAGCGTTCCAGGAGTCCCTAGGGAGCAGAGTCACTTCCAGGATCTCTCCGCAAACCAGGCACTGCAGAGCAACCCGAGTCCTCAGTGTGGGCTTCAGGATAGGCAAAAAGGAAAGTTGCCTTCTGTCCCTTAGATGTGGTAAGATACGTTCAAGATACAAGCCAGTTAAATGATAGTGGTGTCACTCTGTTGTAAGGATGGCAAGGTCCTCACACCAGCTCTTAGTCATCAAATCTGGTCCACACCTGACTGCAAAACTGCCCGGAAAACATACATCCCAGGACGCTGAGCAGCTGCTGCAGGAATCCTTGTGGATGCTGGTCCCGAAGGCTGGGCCTTCATGCTTGTTCTGAGCGCACCAATTAAAAGAAAAAAGAAAAAGAGAAACTGTAAGTGATTAGTTTCCTCTTGCCATTATAAAAGTTGCCAGCGTTTTGGGGTGAGCTGCAGTGGCAGTCTTGCATTATGTACCTATCAGAAAAACAGATAGTAGGCCAGGGCATGTCTGAGGTATGTAAATGTAAAATGCTTGCTTTTCTTCATTAGGCCAGGGCATGTCTGAGGTATGCTAAATGTAAAATGCTTGCTTTTCTTCATTGTGATTTTGTTTCTCTTCTGCTTCTTTTGTAACTGCCGTGTTATAAATAAATGTAGACTTGCTTTCATGTTCATATTGTCTTTACTGAGAAATTCCTGTATCCATTATCTGGATAGGAGGAAGTTTGATCCATAAGCTCTTCAAATGTATCTGTGTTTTTGCAGATATCAATGAGTGTGAAATTGGAGCCCATAACTGTGATAGACATGCCATATGCACAAACACAGCAGGAAGTTTCAAATGTAGCTGTAGTCCTGGATGGATTGGAAATGGCATCAAGTGCACAGGTGAGCAACACGCACAATAATATGTATTTATAAGGTCTGACCAAAACTGGGTCCCAGCAGTTTTGAAAAATCAATACTAGACCTACAAACTGAGATGACAAATGGTGGTTATGCCTGTCAGATCAGTTTAATTGTATGTTGGACAACAAATTCTCTACAATGCTGTGAAATCAGCGTTATGTGATGATAGTGTGAGAAGGTAGAAATGGACTAGGCTGTGGAAAGGGAGAGTATGTGCCTGAGATGGGGGGTCTGGGAGGTGGGGAGAGGTCTCTTGGTACTCCCCAAGAAAATGATTTAGCCTTGTGAGCACCCTGTAGCTTCCACATTCACAGTTACCTTGTCAGGCAGCTCTGCTAGCTTGCAAATAAGCTGTGCCTGCTTTTCCAGGCAGATGACCCCATGTATGTTTGGGTTTTATTATAGGAGATTATTTAATAAAGTAGAGCTTCTGTGTGCTATATGCTATTTAAAGTTTGCATTAATGGTATGGATTTTTTTAAGTAATGTTTTTTGTTTTGTTTGAAAGATCTGGATGAGTGCTCCAATGGAACGCACATGTGCAGCCCACATGCTGACTGCAAGAATACGATGGGCTCTTACCGCTGCCTGTGTAAGGAAGGTTATACTGGAGATGGCTTCACTTGTACAGGTGAGCTTTCTTAAGAGTGCTTGGATACTCAGCTGGCAGATAAACTTAAAAATATTACAAATTTAACACGAGTATCAATGCATTAATGTCTATAATGCATATTTTGTGATTTTGTGCTCAGAATTCCTTTAGAGATGGAATATAAAGTGTGAATCAAATACAAGATTAAAACTGCGTACCTGTAGGTCTAGTGCTCCTCAATATTGGCTGCTATTTCAGAGAATGTTTAGTCTCTGCAGCAGGTGCCCAAAGAGGATGTAAAACCTGAATCCTGAGAATTATTGAGAAACCAGGTGGCCGAGGCTGTGAGCCATCTGATCTAATTTTGAAGTTAGCCTTGCTTTGAGCAGGAGCTGGACCAGTGACTTACAGAGGTCCTTTACAACCTCACTTAGGCTATAATTTATTCCCCCCCAAAATCTTGAAGCCTTCTCACAAAGTTATTCTCTAATATGTTGTCTTCCAAGTTCTTCTATTTCACATTAATTACCATAACTTGAAAGAAAATATTGTCTATTTTTCCTAGTCTAAAATGGTCACTTTTTTGCTCTGGTTAAAATGCAAGTTTTTGATGAGCATTGAGCTCATTGAAGCTCAGTGTAGGAGGAGTGGGTGGCAAACAATAATACAACAGTTTGTGGTGTAATTAAGCTGATTAATAAATCAACTTGTTAACGGTCCACATTAGTATAATATAAGTTGTTATAACCTATACTATACTATAACAGTATTAAAATTAATACTATATTATACTATAATATACACTATATGTATACACACACTATAATGCTATTAATACTGTAGCAAAATATTAAAACTACTTTGTAAAATTGTCTAAAAAATACATGAGTGAGTATGCCTGTCTGCCCTCTTCACTGCCTCGTCCAGAAACACCGTGTCGGGATGCAGTGCTGACATGTGAAACACTGGTAGTTGCTTCTGAAAAATAATCCTATGAACTGAAAGTGTGATTATAAAACCTCTCTCGAGAGGTGCTTCCACCCACACTTCAGTCCTCTGCTCTGAAGAATGGATTAGCTCATGTGGGCTTAGCCATCAGGAACACTGCAATAACACGAAGAATTTTGGTGTTGCTGTTGAGGCTACACATGGAAGGTGACCTTGTTGGGAGTAAGGCCATAAGATAGGCAGCTGCTGGGCCAGGTTTTCAGCTGGTGCAAATCAGCAGCACTCCATCTGCCAGAGCAATTTTATGGCATCTGGGAATCTGGCTCAGCAGGTTTAAGGCTGAACTTGAGTTATTCCAGTTTATAAATGGGCACTGGGGCTCTGGTTAATTCTCTCTGTGTAATTTACTCTTGAATCAAATTCAGCTGTTTTAGTAGCCTTCACAAACTGCAAGCCTTTCTGTTCATTTCCCATACAATGATTTGCAGGAATCTAGCAACTCTGTCTTTCAAATGAAGCACTTCTAAGTTTCTGCATTATTTTTTAATTGTTTGGAGTGCTTATTGCTCCTGAATTCAAGAGGTAGCTAGAACTCAAACTTGGACTTGCAAGCATTATGTAAACCTGCCAAAGCATGCAACACTGACCCTGGTGGGTACTAGCTTTGCTTTCCAGTCATGGCCTTTTACAAGCTCACACTGCCAGCCAGACTCTGCTCTGTGTTGTATAAAATATCGGCTGGAGAATAAGGGCCAGGATCTGTCTGGAGGGCAGCTCAGTTCAGTAGCAAGGCTGTTGTTCTCATCAGCTGTTAACCTTCGATTTAATTTTGATCGAGTTATTTTCACCTTGCTGCCACTTTTTGTCAGTATTTTCTCTGGCATGGAGACTGCCTATAAACATGTGTTTGCTAACTGCACAGAAAACCCTTGTTTAAAATGCTGCTTCTGGACTTTGCTGTAATAGGAACAATAGTGATAATAAAATTCACGTACTCGGAGCTTAAATTTGACCCCAAGTGCTACCTTCAGTTGTTGCTAACTGTAGCTACATTTGCAGTCTGTATTCACTGATTTTCTTTTTGATTAGCAGTTGTGTTTTCAATGTGCAGAAAATAGTCTACACTGTTGCATAAGTTGGGCTGTATGCATGAGCAGCTTGCAGTTTCTTTTGCAAGTGTTCACTGCTAATGGAATAATTAAAACCTTGGAGCACTGTGTACTTCAGCTGCCCCAAGTGTTGATGAGGAAAACATGTTTACTGTAACTAAACTTGTATCTTCTCTTCCTTTTGCAGACCTCGACGAATGCTCAGAAAACTTGAACCTCTGTGAAAATGGGCAATGCCTCAATGCCCCTGGAGGATATCGCTGTGAATGTGATATGGGATTTTTGCCAAGTACAGATGGGAAAGCATGTGAAGGTAATTCTCTGTAAGCTTTGAGCAACACACAGCAAATTCTGCCTTAATAATGTTTTACTTTTGAAAATAGTGCAGTTCATTACAAATGTGGTTGTATTGAAAACTCCAAGAAAATTGCCAATAATATTTTTTTCATTTTTGTGCATCTGGGCACTAGGATTTATTTGGGATCTCCTATAGAAAAAGAGAAATATTTTGGAGAGTATCTCATCACGTCTTATTTGTGAGTCAGATTGGCAATCTAAATGGCATTTTGAACTACCATTTCGTCTTGTCCAGTTTGTTGCCAGTTCATCCTTTTAGTCATATCACTTAAATAGAAAAAGTCATTACTTTGATATATGTGGAAAGAGGCTTGTATGCAGAAAGACACCTGATCCTCACTGTTATAATAAATGAAGGGACTCCCACTGATGTCTGCAGGCTTTGGCTTGAAGTCAAAAGCTGCTGAAAAAATTCTGCTTAGGTAACTAATGCAGTAAACCTGCCTTGAGGGTGATTGTGAAGTTCAAAATCAATATTTGAAGCCCTGTAGAAAGTTTAGAAAGCTACACACAAAACAAAAATCCAGGATTCTTTGTTTAGTTTTGAAAGCAAGTTGTCAGTCCTTCATTAGAGCTTTGCTTATGCAAAAATCAAATGGTAAAGATGCTGTGAACGTGCAAAGGTTATAAATTTGATTGCAGCATTTGTGCAGCTTTATAGCTTAGTCAGGAAGAAGCACCCATATCAAGTGACATACTATTAACTCATAGGAGCAGATATTTGATAGAGTTCGTAAGTACATCACTATAAATAGACTTTTTGCCCTGGAAAGTGTTCTGTATGGCTTTTTTTTTTAGAAACTTACAAAGAGAAATAAATTAGAAGAGTGAATTCTTCGTGTAAACTAAAACGTTAAGTTTCATAATGTCATGAAACAATTTACTTTAAACAGTATAACCTTTAAGCTATCTTTACATAGCTTATCCAGAGCCTAGCTCCTGTTGCTAAAACATTTTCCTTGATGTCTCAGATGTGCACTCTAAATGTAGTATTTTAAGGTCCTTGGTAAACATACACTCTCTTTTATTTGTATTAAATCAGTCATTCTTTATGTAGCACATAGAGCAGTCAAAATGGATTGAATCAGATACAGTGATTCAGACAAAAAGCTACAGATGTTAGCTGCCAAACTTAAGATCTTAATTTGCAAAAATCTGAAGATGAGAGTTAAATTCACCTCTCTGCATCAACTTTTGCTTTGCTTAAGACCACCTTTCTGCAGATTAGGCCCAAGTGTAGATCTCGCACACCATTTTTTCTCCAGTGTTACATGGTGTGCAGGAGCAATTGGCTTTCAGATCCAGGTTTGTTGAACCTTTCTACAGTTCTTTATAATTTAAAAGATATGGTAGCCTCATGTTTTTTTCCACCTGTTTTTTTCTTCCCATCAGATATTGATGAGTGTTCACTTCCTAACATCTGTGTCTACGGTACTTGTCGCAACCTGCCTGGTCTTTTCCGATGCGATTGTGAAGTAGGTTATGAGTTGGACAGAAGTGGTGGTAACTGCACAGGTAAAGATAATTTTGAACATGACACTTCTTATTTTCTGTTAGTATCATGATCAAATACCTGGAAATTCTTTAACAAGGCTATACAAATCAGAGCGATTTTATAGGAAAATTCATACTTCCACACTGTATAACACAGAGAAGAATCAGCAGAGCTTGAACTCAAATGGATACTGGTGGCCTTCTCTACACTTCCGTAAAGTGAATTTTGTGAACTTTGGTATTTCAGTGGATTAAGAGAAGGGGGAATGTACAGCAGGGATAACATTTGTATCTGTCCTATCTCTCAGGCAGAAATGCCCTGTGGTTCTTGTTCACAGTAATGCATGGTAAATTATGAAATTGTAATGTATTTTTCACTTAATTTTTGAATACTTCTAAGTGGTTTTCCAATAAAAATATTTTTTTTCTACATGAACTGATAAATTTGTCTTATACAAGTGTTCAGCTTCTAAACTGTGCATGTGCTTTTTAGAGGTTCCTGGACAACAGTATCTGATAACTAATGGATTTGTGATGGTCAGTGTACTATACCTGATGTATTGATAGTTTGAACTGTTACACTATTTGCTTACAACCTGTTGTTTTTTCTTGCAGATGTTAATGAATGTGCAGATCCCACAACCTGCATTAGTGGCACATGTGTCAACACTGCTGGTAGTTACACCTGTGAGTGCCCTCCTGATTTTGAGCTGAATCCCACCCGAGTTGGATGTGTTGGTAAGGGATCATTCCTTGTGCTGTTTACAAGTGAAGTTGCATAAAGGGGCTGCAGTGCTAACTGTTTGGGGGTAAAATCACAGGTCATGCATAAGGGCTCCCACCCCAATGCTCTTGGCTTAGAAATTGTAATAGTGCAGTGGGAATGTGTTCAATGTAATATAGTATTTCAGCAATTACCAGCTGCCAGGACCAACCCTGTGGGGCTTATTACAGCTGTCCACAATTTAGAGCAGGCATGACACAATTTTAAATTTCAACAAGCTTAACCCCAAAATCCAGCTGGTCCCAAGATGGCAGGCAAATGAAGCTGTGGCATAAAGCCACCCACAGCCTTGGAGCGCTGAGTGTCGCTTGGCTAGGTACAGCCTCCATGACCCATGGAAATGCTGTTGTAAGTGTTAGGTTCAGGTTGCTCGGTGCTTCTCTGGCTTTTGGCTCTCATTTGTAGGTGCAAAAACACCCCACAAAATCAAAAGTTAATAAAAATTTTTAACATGCAGTATATATTTTCATACATAGTGCTTGTTAATATCAAGGAGAGGGGAAAACGACTTTCTGGAACTGAAAGGAAATGCAAACGTGGATGAGAATATGTATCAAAATGAGATAAGACCTGACTGTACAGCTCTTGGTGATGCTGCGTGTGTTCCCTAGTCAGTGAGCAGTCCAACTAAGCCGAGGGATGGCCTACTATTCTGTCTGAGGGGGAAAAGTTTTGTTTTCTTTGACTAAGCAAGTTGCTTTGCTAGGCTGCTCAATGAGCAATGAAAGCAGTTAGAGTGTATTCCTCATCCTGAGACAGTGTGGTGTCCCGTGTTTTATTTTGTATGGTGTTTGACATTATTTGCAATTTGAACAGATACAAGATCTGGCAACTGTTACTTGGATGTTAAAACGCGTGGAGATAACGGTGGCACCTTCTGCAGCAATGAGATTGGAGTGGGTGTTTCCAAGGCTTCTTGTTGTTGCTCCCTTGGTAAAGCTTGGGGGGTTCCCTGTGAACATTGCCCAGCTGTGAACTCAAGTAAGTCGACTTTCCTGGACTGCTCATGACAGTTATGATGTGTCTGTTGGAAATGTTTCCAGGTGGCTGAAGGTCTTCTGGGATTATTTACTATATGTGTGCTGGTGGCAGATTTCTGAGGAAACATATAAGTCTTAATCAAAATTTACTGTTTTTTCAATAAGGGTTTTTTTTTTTTTGAATAAAAATGGATTTTAAAAAAGACCAAGATGGCACCACTGTGACATCCTGTGGCATCAAGTTTGCTGTTACATTAACACTTTACCTTGATATGCAATAGCAGTTGTTGATATTACAGAAAAAAACTGAATGCTGCTGCTCTGTTACTTTACTACTTTAGTTTTAAATTATCTGAAATAATCTGCTTAGCTTTCAAAGATACTTGAAAATGTTTTCACAATTTTAGGTTCATAAATGTATTTATTTATTTATTTTCTCAGCTGAATATAAGGTGCTTTGCCCTGGAGGGGAAGGATTCCGACCAAACCCTATTACAGTTATACTAGAGGGTAATTTTTTTTTTTTACTTATCTAGAATTATGAAATTCTTCAGTGAATGTTGCTTTTTCATAGAGTGAAATAATATTTGTGATTATATTCAAATAGTTATTGATGAATGTCAAGAGCTGCCTGGACTTTGCCAAGGAGGAAAATGTATCAACACGTTTGGTAGCTTCCAGTGTCAGTGTCCATCAGGGTATTATCTGAATGAAGATACTCGAGTGTGTGATGGTACGTAGTGTTTACTATTTTTTTGCTTTTTCTCCTAAAAGTGATGACAGACCAACATGCAGTAGAATTTATCTGTTTCTTAAAATAAACAGAAGCCGACGAAGCAATGTAAATCCTAAGGGTGGAAAGTTGAAGTCTTGCATTGAAAGGTGAAAGACGATTGACTTCTAAACAAATTTTTTGTTTAGAATGATTACGTTTTCATTGAAGACAGAACATTCGAAAATTCTTGTAAAAATTAAATATAATTTCCTAATCAGCTCTAAAAAATAACTGTTCATTAATGAATAATTAATACAAAATCAGGTAAAAACCAAACTTGCTGCTTGAGTTTGCTGGGCTGGTTGATATTTCAATGACTTTTATCCATTGTTTATTTTCTGTCCCGCTGATCTGAATGTACAATTGAAAATATTTGTTGTACTTAAAAATAAAATAAAATAAAAAATAAATTGCCAATAGCTTATGTTCAGCACATTGTGTACACTTGTCAGGTTGTGCTGGATACAAATGTTAAATAAACTCCCTAATCCTTGTTTTCCTATTATCCAGACTGTCTTCTGGCTTCCAGACCACTAATAATGTCAATGACACCTATGGTATGCCGAGCACTGCAGAAATGCAAGACTCAGGTCTGAAATTAAGGCAGAAGAAAAAGTGCGTCATCCATATTGCACTTGCATAGCTCAACAAATGCTTGCCTATTTATTAGGAAAGCTATCTATATATTTTTTCCTAGTAGTATGTCAAAGCTAGTTTAAAATCAAAAAGCTAATGAGATAATTTTGAACTCTTAAGCTCCTAGATTGATCCCTTTCTTTTTGTTTCAGCATTATTGTTGTTGAAATAGGACACTCCGCAAGAAACAACTTTGATCTTTGTCAAAAACTGGAAATTCAGGACAAGATGCTCAAATACTTTTTTTGTGCAATGGGTGCAAAAACCAAATTGCTGACTCGGAGCCACTCAGACACATCAGAGGTCCCATCTTCGTACCATAGCTGGGCTCGCTGTGCCCACCTGTACCTTGACCTCCTCTTCTGGGTGCCTCCAATCTGCCATGGCTGCCCTTGGAGCCCCTCTGCAAGCCTGTTCCTGCCCTGTGCACTGCAGAGACAGTTTCATTCTTGGAAGCACAATGAGAAACTCTGGTCACTCACCACCTTTTTCTTCTCCTCTAGATGTAAATGAGTGTGATACCCCTGGCATCTGTGGACCTGGCACATGTTACAATACTGTTGGAAACTACACTTGCATTTGTCCTCCTGACTATATGCAAGTCAATGGAGGGAACAACTGCATGGGTATGGTGTTTCTTTTTCTAATTATTATTTATCTTTATGCTTTGGGGCAGTGCTTTTGCTGGTGCAAATCAAAATTATTCCTCTGAATTCCATTAAATGCAAGAATTAACTATGTAAAAGATGTGTCTTCTTTCATTAATTTTCTTTTCTTATTTATTAAATAAGCCAAGGCAGATAATTTTAAAAACAGATATTTCAACACCTCTTCAAAACTTCTTTGATATGATATTTTCTGTCACCCAATTCAAGTTTCACTCAGCTTTTCAATTAAAAGCTTCTGCATGTGAAACTACCAAAATTGCCTAGTCCTCACAGAATGAAGTCCCAAACCATACACAGCTTTTAAGGGGAACCATAAACAAGCTCATATTTTTACATCATTGGGCAAAAGGCCAGTATCAAATCCTTGGAGTGTGATCAGTGTTAGAGTTGTGATGGGGACGCAGCATTTGTGTTGCAAACACTTATTCATACTTTTATGCTAGTATTCTAGGGACAAGCTTTTCTGTAGTATTTTACAGTGCTATAGCACCTCCTTGAAAGCAAGATAAAAAATACATGTTAAAGCAGGTAACTTCCATCCCCTTATGGTTACATCATCTTTCATAAGTGTTGCTAGTGCATTGGGTTTTTCTTCATTTTTGCAGATATGAGAAGAAGTCTGTGCTACAGAAATTACTATGCTGACAATCAGACTTGTGATGGAGAGCTGCTCTTTAATATGACCAAAAAAATGTGCTGCTGTTCCTATAACATTGGACGTGCATGGAATAAGCCTTGTGAACAGTGCCCTATCCCTAGCACTGGTATGTTTTTTGCATTGCAAAGTTATTTGAAAGCCTGGGTAACATGATGGTTGCTACTGGCACTTACAGCATTGTTTGAGAGAGGCTATGTCCCTTTCTGCTTTTATGTACTTGTGTAAAATGAAGGGATTCATTACTCCTTTTTGGCATGAAGGTGATCAATCCAAACCGAAGAGAATGCCTATGTTTATTTCCTTTTGGAACGGTTTGTGCTTATACTGCTTGGCCCTGCCTACTTTGTGATTAAGTTAATCTGTCCCTTGAGCAAAGGTTTGTAGATCAAACACTAAGGCATACTGATGGAGCTTTGCTTGGCATAGCTCCAGAATAGGGTATAAAGTAACGCTAGAGCAGTGTGTATGGCCTACTGACTAGAGTTGCCATGTGCTCTCCAGCCCTTGGCCTGAAATGGTTGTGCTGTTGGACTGTTGATTGCCTCAAAGGGCTTTTCTAGTGCCTGTGGGATTACAGAGGTACTTCAGTCTCTTCTGAGAGTGATCTGTGGTAGGTGTGCAAATATCAGATGTGGGTATTTCTGGACTAATTGTATGGATATACAGGACTCCTCTGCAGTGGATTATGCTTTGCAGAGTTCAGTCTAGTACACTACACTCAGGTTCAAGGTGGCTCAAGATTTGGATGATTTCCTCCTTGCGGCTCAGGTTTTTAGAAGTCATATATGGACTTGCATTAAAAAAAGTTGTGCTGCACAGAGATAAGCATATGAATAGCAAAAACAGCATGTGAGCCCAAGCCCTCTACATCTTTTTATTTGCTGACTTTTTGGACCTTGAATGAGGTCATGAGGCTGTGTATATACACAAAGCAGATCTCATAGCAGGCCTTTGGGAAGGACCTGCCTGCTTTGCCTGCCATGCCTTGTAGGCGCTGAAAGAGGAAAAACAGAATTTTCTTAGGCAGAGAATGCAATGAATTTTTGTTTATTTATTTTAAATATTAAAACTGCTGCATTATTTTCCTTCTGCAGATGAATTCTCCACGCTTTGTGGAAGTCAGAGGCCTGGCTTTTTCATTGACATTTATACAGGATTACCAGTTGGTGAGTTGTGATTGCTGTTGTGAACTAAATTTTATGCTGCCTCTGTTAGAGGGAAAGGGAGGGATTGTCTGTCCAGTTACTTTTTCTAAGGGAAGAATAACAACTAAAGGACACAATGAGCTCAGCCTTCTATTTAAATTTGAGCCTGCAAACTTTCCGCCTAGCTCCTCCTAGCTGGCAGCGATGATCACTGCTGCTTGTGATCAAGGCAACATAAAGCTGTAAAGAAACTGTAATCAAGCATATTTGAGCAGGTCACGGATAGCACGGATAAGAGGTCTGGGAGAAAGGCCAATCGGCATTTGCTCTGAGAGGATATAGGAGTCTTTCCTTCAGATTAAAGCAGAGATTTATTCTGACATTTCACACCAATCCCCCTATGTATTGGTTTGACAGAAAAATCCTTTTTGCTATTCAGTTGGAATGTTTCTCACATATGTTTTTGTGTGTAACATTTGAATCGTGAGTAACAAATTGCAAAACAAAAAGAGCAAGAGAATGAGAAATTCAAAGGCAAGAGTCCGAATAAATCCCTTCTGGGACTCCCTTTTGTTTTTGTTCACACAACAATACAAATAAGAAGCAGATAGTGTACCCTGTAAAAAGCTCAGAGACAGCATATAGCAGTAATCAGGTGCTTCAGAATTAAGCTATTACTGTGATACAGCATTCACCTAACTAGATGGAAATATTTTTAACAATTTGCACAACATAGTTTTAAACCAGTTCATTTTGAGGGAGCAAAGTTTCAAAAACTAGCTCTTAGCGGTTACTACCCCAAGTCTTTGCCAAGCTACTGTTGCAAATTGGGCCATTCACCACCAGAAGGTTGGAAACACTGAAGTATTTGCCCTAGTGTCTGCTCAGTCACAATCTCACGAAGCTATCTTCAGCTATATAAAGCTCATCAGGATACAGTATAGAACAGAGATCTTGGGTCATGCCAACATGCTTATGTAAAAGCTCCATAGTAGCCAGGAGTGCTCTTTGCATAAGTTCACTGTAACCATAAGGAAGATGAGGAGGCTGATCAAGAGGCTGGGTGCTAGAGATAGGGGAGGGAATGTGCTGTCCTGTGCCTTCCTTGTGACAGGATGTATCTTGGCTACAGTGAGGAGTTAGATCTTGAGGAAACACCTTTACACTATTTGGCTGTAAACATTCTAATGCTAACATAATACATTCGGTTATTCTCATATGAATCAATGCGTTAGGAAATGGTTCTGTAGAATGCTGTAGGGGATTTAGTGAAGTATCATTTACAAGTATTTGAAATGGCTCTTCTTGCAGATATTGATGAATGCAGAGAGATTCCTGGAGTGTGTGAAAATGGAATCTGCATCAACATGGTTGGCAGCTTCCGATGCGAGTGTCCAGTGGGTTTCTTTTACAATGACAAGCTGCTGATCTGTGAAGGTAGGGTGCTTTGCTTTCAGAGAAATGGCATTTCCCCAGCTAATAGTTCAAAGGCTGACACATCTGATGTACTTAAAGGTATCCTTATCAAGGGAAAAGACTATTACCAGACTAAATCTAAATATTTAAGACTTTTTAGTTACCAGATTTTTCATCTACCATCAAAATTCTTGAAAGAGCATGAGTCAGCAGTCATGCGAAGAAACAATGTTTTTCACATTTGGCAGGAAAGCCGAGAAGAGGATAGTCTTCCTGAGTCAGATCATGAGAATATTATTTTATTATTCCAAAATATTTTTGCAAGAAAACAAAGATTTCTGTAAATACCCTAAACACATGATTTTTTTTTTGCCAATTTAAACATGTTCTGGCATTGTATTAGTCAGAGTCATGGAGAAATTAAAGGCAGTCATATGAAGTGCATTCATTTTCTAGTGTGGTTATGAGACTTACTGACGAGTAACAAAGCAGATACTGCAAAGCAAGGCATTGAAAACATGCACATTAGCACGTATTCAGTATAAACCCTCTTAAACATTTGAATTTCATGTTTTATTTTTGACATCTCATGAACCAAACTTACCACTACTGTAATTCGGTGCAGCAGTTAATTCGAATATAAGCATTTTCTGCAAGACAGCCTAGGCCAGCACAACAACAAAAGCACTTAGAATCCTATCACAGGAAAGCAAACCTGGGCCTTAGAATATGAGCAGGTGAAAGAAAACATCTAGTTGATAAGCAAGACTGCTTAACAACTTACCAGCAGATCCATGAACCAGTGGGAGATCCTTGTAGTGTCCAGGAGAGATCTGTTTGGGCCCAGCAGCTTCCTTATGCTGAGCACAGTGTAAGAGTGAAATCTAGCCAAGTGAGATATTGTGAGGGACTTTCCTGGGCACTCCAACGTCTTCAGAAAACTATTATATAAAACCTCTAAACAGGAATGCATTTTAGGGGGCTCTGTCTGTTCAGGAGAACAGACAAATCTAACTATATATCTAATTTCATCAGTATATTTATTTTTATGAATTAAAAGGATGTACTTTTATTTGGATAAGAGAATACATAAAACCAAAGAAGTGTTGCTCTCTAATGTCGGCTTACTCTAACAATAAAATGTATTTTTGTATTAATAGATATTGATGAATGCCAGAATGGACCAGTGTGTCAACAGAATGCAGAATGTGTCAACACAGCTGGTAGCTATCGTTGTGATTGTAAACCTGGCTACAGGTTCACATCAACTGGCCGCTGTACTGGTGAGTATTTCTGGTTTGTCTTTGTGAAAATCTGCACAAAAGAGTAGCTTCTAAGAGAAGTCTAAAAAAAAAAAATAATAAAATAATAAAAAAAATGGTTGTAGTGCACCACTTGATTTTTCTGGGCTTAGCACCTTTTAGAAGAACCCACAAACATTCTGCTTAATGTCCCAGAAGACTAATGGATCCTTTCTGCAAAGGCTGATGTGATTAGTCACTTGAGTAGGTGTTTATCTTCCACTTTATTCCATTAACCTCAAAAGGTTTTTCTCTAACCCATAGTAAGTCTGGGGAGGGAAGACCAAGACTATACACTGCCTCAAGACTAACTGCTTTCTGACACTGAAAGCTCAGTTACACATGTGGTTTTCCCCCTTCTTTGCCTAAATTCTTTGATTTTTATTGTAATTTGCTAAACGTGTTCTGAAACTTTATTTGCCACTTATATTTTCACTTAAAAATCAATGCTCACAGGAGTATTCTACTGATAAGTTTGGCTTATCTGCCAGGCCACATGCAATAACTAATGCTAAAACTTATTGTTAAACTTCCTAACTTTTCTATATATTTAAACAGGACCCTGAACATTATTTTTGTATATTCGCTAAGTGGGACTCTAATCTATTTGCTCTTTCTTTAATATCTTAGCCCAGAGAGGCATTCATGTTATCTTGATTACTTGAAGAAACACAGAGATTTTAGAAAAGTGCTCTGAGCCAACAGCCATTAATACCATATATGTTTCTGAACAAAATAATAATTACAAAGGAAATTGGTAACATTTTCCTCAGGTTTTTGCTTCTGAGTACTTGAGTTTTAGGAAGTGCATTTTTCCCTGCAGTACAGTTTCTCATTGTTTGGTGAGACCCCCACGGGAAAAGGGTGTAGGGACAAGCAGAACACTACTCTGAGAACTACAACTTTGTTTTGTTAAGCTATACAGCAGTACATGTAAATATTCAATATGTTCCTAATGTAATCTTTGTTTTATGGCTTTATTACAGTGGTACAGGAAAGCCAGGGAAGGTTCTGATATGGGTTACAATACCCGATGTGAATTGGCACACACAGTGATACTTCCCTGTATTTTGCTCTTATTTTATGTTTAGTGAAAATAAAGTTAAACAATTAGAGTCAAAACAAAAATAGTTGATAAAGTACTTGATCCTGCAAAGGAAGGAAATATCCAACCATTCTACTGAAAGCAAAGAGTGCTCAGTACCTTGCAGGATTGGATCAGCAGAAAGGATCTGCTTCCCAGTTTTTAAACAATTCTGATAATTCAGTGCACCAAAGAGTGATAAGAGTGATGCTGACAATAGGGACGTATTGGGATTATCAGTGTGCTGAGTGGAACTTAGAGAAGAAGCAGTGCAGAGACAGGAAAAGGAGATTTAATACTTGTATTTCTTTGCTTTAAAAAAAGAGCTTTACTTTTCTGGTGAATGGAGAACAGCTTGGCAAAAGGGCGCATCTCCTTTGGTTAGATTGCATATAAAAGAGAATTTCTGTACATTAAAATCTAATAGATTCTAATAAAACCCTGTAGTAAAACCTCAATTCTTCTGTTTTGGAGCTGCAGAAAAAAAAGCACCAGGAAACAAATCAAATCTTGTTGATGAAGCAATCAACAAAGTGATCTCATTTGATTCATGTTCCTGCTTTAGGTTTTGCAGAGAAATGCACTAAATGGGAAACATTCTGTTCTTTGAAGTTTTGTTTTACTTTCTAATGATAAAACCCTGAACTCTAGCTGGCACCTTTCATAATGGGTAGCAGCAAGCAGCCAGCTGTGGAATTAGTGTAATAGATGCCCAGCTATTACAAGACAGCACGATGGTAGTAATTGCTTCATTAGGAGGTATAAACTCTACTCCATGTGCAGGTTTCGTAGCTGCTGTAAAGACAGTGTAGAGCTCTCAGAAAGCTCCCCACACACTGCAGGTCTTCAATTCTGCTTTCCAAAGCTACGGTGATGTGCTTTCCCTCCAGCACAAAGCTGTGATCGGTAAACAAAATTTTCATACAAGATGTTTTTCTCATCTCTGCACACCCTGAAAAAATAATTTAGAAGCAAATAGCCCATTTGCTGAGATGTACTTAGTAATGCATTTTATTAATAAACTGCTATTTTAAATGAAGACTGGATTCTAACTAGCGTTATTGCTGCTATTAAATCTTTCTAGCTCTGTAGTTTAGGAGGCTTAACCTTCCATGTGCCTTTTTCTTTTCAGATCGGAATGAGTGTCAAGAAATTCCCAATATCTGTAGCCATGGGCAGTGTATTGACACTGTTGGAAGTTTCTACTGCATTTGTCACAATGGATTCAAAACCAACGATGACAGAACAATGTGTATAGGCAAGTATATCAAATTAAGCTATGCTTACGCTTAATGACTGTCTTAAAGGAAACCTATTCTCTCTGTTGTAAGAAGTTGCATTACAAGAATTTATTGTAGCCTATTTACCACCAGACAAAAACACCATAGCTGGCAATTAGAGATAAAGCTGACAACAAATGAAGAACATCATGTTCAAGAAGAGCAAACGTTTTAAATACATATCCTATATAATGAATAGCTTATATATAGATATGTTTTTAAACGATCCATTCTTAGAATTCTCCTATTTTGTCTCATTTATTCTTTTGAGCAGGAAATCTGATAAATTAATATTGCAATGCAATAGTTGCATACAGCTTACTTGTTAACAGAGTAAGTGAAAGGTAGATTCCCTGCCAGAGAATTGCCATTTTCAGAAGAAAAGTCGTCTTTAATAAAGACTGAACATTTATATTTAACTCCTTGGCTGCATAAGATGAGGAGATTTCAGGCCATTCATGATCCATAATTGCTTTGACTTCCCTTGGGAAGAATGAGATTGGAGGTCTAGTAAGATAGATGACTTTGGGACCTTTGATTATCTTTTTCAGATGTTACTGTCAAAAGTATAAACTGGTGTAAATTCTTCTTTTGGAGTGGCACAACAATTATTCTTTTTCCCTTCTGTTTGCTCTATTGCCAGTAGATTCTTTCTGTTGCCCGTGGGGTAGTTGGTAAGGTCTTGCATTCCCCATCAATGATTAAAATTACTGGTGCTATTTCTTCTTTTTTTGTAGATATTAATGAATGTGAAAGAGATGCATGTGGCAATGGAACCTGCAGAAACACCATTGGCTCTTTCAACTGCCGCTGCAATTTGGGGTTCATCCTCTCACACAACAATGACTGCATAGGTAAGGAGTGCTGAGAGCAGTTAGTGTTTCTAAGCTTTTCTGTTTCTAATGGAATCAGCATTAGTGGCATCTTCTCCACTAAATATGGGTCCTGTCTTGCATGGTCTGTGGATTAGAGACAAAAACAGTTCATCGCTTCATTAAGGATGTCTGTGATGAGACAATCCTCACTTTCTGTAACTAAGAGTATTTGCATGTGAAATCCCCCCCCCTTTTTTTTTTCTTTAATCTTGCTATTTGATGGAAATTTTATAACAGAAAAATAGTGGTATTTTTTCTTCATTTCCTTTTGAACTAAGGAATGGCTGATGATATTATCAGTTTCTTTGCTGATACGGTTTGAACAGAACTGTCATCTACCCAGTATTACTTGTTGCAGGTGTTTTTCATGTATCTTTCAATATATTTTTCTTAGATGTGGACGAATGTGCAAGTGGAAATGGAAATCTCTGCAGGAATGGTCAGTGTGTGAACACAATAGGGTCCTTCCAGTGTCTGTGCAATGATGGCTACGAGGTGGCTCTGGATGGAAGGACTTGTATTGGTGAGTGTTTTGGCTTATGGTAAAAAAATTGCAGCAAATTTTGATTCTTGAGTAAAACAATGAAGATATCAGAAAAAAATTCTCAGGCTATCATCACTGTATCTAGCAGAATAATTTTTTTTTTTTGTAGATTTGACTATTGAACAGAAAAGCAAGCAAAAAAGCCTTTGGTGTTTTGCACTCCTTGGTTTCTGCCCTCCATCAGCTGCAGTTGTTCTGTTAGCCCTTTTCTGCTCTGTGAGGATGTACTGCTTGCCTAGCCTGAGAAGTCTTTTCTCTTTCCTTTAATATTAGCTAGATCATGGATGAGTCTCTTGCCAAAGACTCAAGAGCCAGAGGAATCCTCCCCTACTCCTGAAAAGTTCCACTGTTAGTTTGGTAGGAGTCAAATTAAAGCAGCAGGTTTATTGAGATAATTGATTTGAGATAATACTATTGCTTTTCTCCTCTTTCAGATATCAATGAGTGTGTATTGGAGCCTGGAAAATGCTCTCCAGGCACATGTCAGAACTTGGATGGATCTTTCAGATGCATTTGTCCTCCTGGATATGTTCTGCAAAATGACAAATGTGAAGGTGTGTTTATAGTCTTTTTCTGTCTGTTTTCCTAGGCACTCACAGTTATTGCCACTCTCCTCTGCATCTAAACACGGGCATTACACTCTTGTGCCCTGTACAGTTCTGAACTGTAGACTGTGTCTGTGCAAGTCACTTATTCTCAGACAAAAAACTCTCTCTTTGTTTGAACCCCAGAGCTGCTTGATCTGATCCCAAGGGAGATCTGATCTCAGGCAGTTTGGCTGATGGTGCGATAGTGAGTTGCACCCACTGCATGAAAACTAGCCCTCAATTTCACAAGGATTTCTTGTCCATCTGTCTATCTGTTCTTCTATTGACTTTTTTTTAAAATCTGCTAGATTTCAAAGGTGATGTAGTTACACATTTTACGTTGTACAGCTGCCACTATAGACATTTTAATTTCTCATTTCTTGAATTACTTTTCTTATAGACATTGATGAGTGTGTGGAACAGCCAGAAATTTGTGCACTGGGCACATGCAGCAACACTCCAGGCAGTTTCAAATGTCTGTGTCCAGAGGGTTTTGTGATATCTTCCACGGGGAGACGATGCCAAGGTAAATTCACTCCCATGAATTTCTGACCTTTTGGGGATTTTTTTTCTGTTTTATAAAAACCTTATTAGCAACCTGTAACAAAGGTACTCTAGACTCAGTGTTTCTCATAAGCAGAATGTGATAATTCTGTGCTTGAGGCCAGGTGTTGTCAGGCCCTAACATTTGTTTTCATTAAAGAAAACATTAGGGCAAAAAAAGGCAGGGTTGAGGGAGTGGGGACAAAGTGATGAACACAGAGAGGTTCTGCTGCAATGCAGTGCTACAAGCACCACTTCCAGGAATAAGGCTCTTGGCACTTACCAAATTCTCTGTAATACTTGCTATATGCTATTACTCTCCACAAATATGTCCGTGGAAAAAGAGACCAGTGATAAAAACAAAGTCGTGTGGATGATAAGAACCAATTTGCTTAGAAAAGGCTGAAGTGCTGTGGCTTCCGAAATGCGGCATACGCTGTTCAGAGCCCAAGCAGGGGCACTGAGACAGTTATCAGATGCTAAAAGCTGAACATCTGCTAATGAAAAGCTGCAGGTTGGTTTATTCTGTGGGTTGAGAATAAGCATAGCAAGTTAGGGAGAGAGTTATTTTAAAGACTTTGGAAATGATTAAGTAGATATATCATTAAATATCTATATACAGTGTGCACAGTGGGAACCACTGATGAGTAAGACCTTTATGAGGACCTCTGTAGTTATACTTGGCACAGAACAGTGATACTTGTTGACACCATAGTGAGTTCTTCACTTCACAGTGGGCTAAATGAAACTGTGGTTTTGGTAAAATGAATTCAACCTGCAGAAACGTTCATCCAAGTCTCCAAACCACCATGCAGTTTGGCACAGCTACTTGCCTCAATTCTGTGAAAGTAGCAGGGCTGTTTTAGCTGTGCTCTTGTAGTTTGTATAAATTGCAAATGGGTGCAATGTACGGGTGATACTGTTCTCCCCAAGTGAGGAAAAACCCTCCTCCCATCCCCCCCCCCCCCACTCCCCCAAAGAGATGTTATCCTTTATAAGGAGTTCCTATTTTATGCATAATGTCAGCAGAAAATACATGTTTGTGAACTTAGAGAAATATGTTTCTCCCCATCCCTTAAAGAGTGGGTTTTTGAGTTTCTCAAGCCAAATAAACTTTTGTGTAAAGTTTCCCATTACCCAGAACTTTTATGAAGTCTGAACATTGCCCAGCATTGATGCTACAGCCAGAAAACTGGATGAGCAGCTGCCCTGATGCTGTCTGCCTGCCAAGCCAGGGAGCTGCCAGCTCCCTGCCTGCTGGATGCCTGTGGTCTGTGATCTCAGCTCTGCTCCAGCATCTTAGTTACCCGGCTTAAAGGAGCAAAATGTAGTGCCACAGGGCCAGATGTCTTGGTTTGTGTATATGTCAGGAGAGGATGAGGAAGGGAAGGCCTATTGGAAACAGCGTCTGTGACTTGAATTCTACACAATATAATTGCTACAAATTGATTCAAATCTCTTGACTCAAGCAATTCTTAAAAAGTAAATTAAAAAAAAAAATTAAACCAATGTTCAGCCTTTATAAAGAGGAGGAAGCAAATGGAGGAAATGCCAGACAGTGGAGGAAAACTCTTCCTCCTTTACCCTGCCTGAAAAAGGCAGCTCTATCCCACAACTTTCCTTCACCAGGATAGAGAACTTATCTTCCTTTTCATTCCTCTCCAATCAGAGCTCATAATGGTCCTTCTTGATAGCCTCAAATGAGAGTTGAGTGTTTTGTTGTTGTCTTTTTTTTCCCTATAAATTTTCAATAACTCCTAAAAGTAAAAATTGTAACAAAATCTAAGTGTATATAATAATACGTTTGTGTTTATGCAGATCTGAGAATGAGTTATTGCTTTACCAAGTTTGAGGATGGAAAATGTTCTGTGCCCAAGTCCCAAAACCACTCCAAGCAAGAATGTTGTTGTGCCTTGAAGGGACAGGGATGGGGTGATCCATGTGAACTCTGCCCAGAGGAGGCAGATGGTGAGTTATTAAATACTTTACCTTGGTGTCATGATAATCTCTCAGAACTGAAAGATTCTTAGAAAAAAATAATTAGGGAAAATATTTTTTCCAGAGGTGCTTAACAATAATGATTGCCGGTGGTCTCTGTAGATGCCTCTGCACTTTATCTCTCCAGCAATATATATTCTGTGTTTGCATTGTAGATTTGTCAGCATGGTTAGAGTGGACAGTATAGTGATAAATACTAAACGTGGAGGAAAGTGTTAGTTCTTTGGTAGGCTCTGAGTGTGCAAACCTGCCGGAGGAATGGAATTCATGTAATTGTAAGGAAGTGCAGGAGGTGACGCCATAGCACATCTCTGGTTATTTTGAGAACGGTAGAACTAGAACTACATGCCAGTTCACATACCAGTCACCATGTTACATTTTCTGGCCATATTTTATTGCTTTAAAAAAAAAAAAAAGGAAAAAAAATCTCAGGGTCATCATTGTGAAGGACCTGCAAAAAGAAATGGCCTGTCTGAGGCTCTAATGAAAAAGACTCCTTACCCCAAATTGTGCTAAACACTTTCCTTTTTACTATCCTTTGTGAAACCATTGATTAACAAGGCATTAAAA
Source organism: Tinamus guttatus (assembly GCF_000705375.1). Next base: position 484,631 of record NW_010582725.1, read on the forward strand.
AAAGTCAACGGGACTTTGTACCATCATGGGACAGTTTAATTTATAATGACACATGGATTTCATCAGTACGTTAATACAGTTCATTAATAAGTCACATAAGATGTTTTGCACACAATCCTCACCAAAGCCAAGGGAAAAAAAGAGGGAGATATAGGTTGCACCAGTTGCAGTATTTCATCAAGACTTAGTCTCTGTGCATGTCTCATTGAGTTGCCCCTGGAGTGTTTGAGCCAAGGTCCGTTGGAAAAGTATGGTATAATTCACAGCATTTCCTTGATGGGTCATTTCATATATTTTTCCCAATCCAAACTGCTCTCAAGATATGAGACCATGGCTATTTTTTCCCATCCTTTAAAAAAGAAAAGGCTTCTAGATATCTGAGGCTAAGAAATTTATGTTTTAGCATGTCTTGGGCAGTGGAGTTTAGCTACTTGGTGGTTGTCTTTGACGTGGTCTCCTCCGTATGACATCTGAATGCAGGCGAGCTAACTCAAGCACACAGCCTGCTTACTTTACATATGGGTAAGACTACATTAGATTTTAGTTTTAGATATTATAGTTCTGAATCTGAGCATGAGTACATGGACATGGACGCATATAAAACACATTTAAGTGCATTAAAATAGTGAGGATTGCTGCCAGTATCTGACTGGAAGGATATGAATCACTGCTAGTGGTTCTCTAGCTTGTGGTATTGTTGATTGCCAAGGCAGGATTTAATTTGACTCTCTTGTTTGCTTGTTTGTTTGCTTGATTGTTTTTTACAGAGGCATTCCGGCAGATTTGTCCATTTGGAATTGGCATCCTTGTTGGACCTGGTGATGCAAGGCTGGGTAAGTGACTGAAATGTTACCCATTAGTATGCCATTTGCTACCCATAGCTATCCTCCCTCCCAACTGAAAAAACACCTCTGCAAGTATTTTCTAAAGCCATGAATTTAGAAATGTGTAGACATTATTTTCAATTATTTATACAGATATATGTACAGATAAATTCAAACATGAGTCTCTCATATATCGGAAATTAATCCTGTTTTAGAGCAGCACATTTTGCTTTTTAATTTAGACTGAGCTGACTTTCTAGGAAAGTTGTGTGTGATCTAACAAATGGGCCGCATCATATTCTGGCTCTTTCATGTAGAATATGTGTAGGTTATTTACAGTGAAAGCTTTTAATTCTGCAGTAGTGCAAACACTACCAGATTAGGGAAGTTACTTCCCTGATCCCCTCAGTGCATTATATTCTCTCCCAAGACAAACAGCACTTCAGTTGTATTGGCTAAAGTTTTGCATTTAAGGGAAGCTGGTTGGCAACTGTTTTTGATATCTCCTCTTCTCTCTGTGGCCCTGCTCAGGGAGGTATTTTATCTTGCATTTGGAATCAGTTCCTGTTTTGCTTTCTGAAAGCTGACCTGCAAGTTGGATTGTGTGCCTTATCCCAGCAAATCAAATTACAAATAAGATTAATATTCTTTGTTGTGAGCTCAGGAATATTTTCTGCCATAACAGAACTTGCTCTTTGAGAGGGGTCTAAATCTAAGTGCACTAAATGTGTTCTCTGTATTTCTGGTCAAGATGTGGATGAGTGCCGTGATCCAGATAACTGTAAATTTGGGCAGTGTATCAACACAGATGGGTCTTTCCGCTGTGAATGTCCATATGGTTACATCCTGGAGGGAGCTCAGTGTGTGGGTAAGTGTAGCTGTTTCATCTTCCATTTTAAAGCATCGTTTGAATCCCCAAGTTCCTAATTAAGGAACAGTGGGGATATAATCTAATACTGTGGGATATCTATATCAAAAGCCAATTGGGCAGGGCCTCAGCAAGCTGCTCCAAGTTTCTTCTGCGCTGAGAGGGGGCTTGGGTCAGATAACCTCTGCCAGTCCCAAATTTTGGTGGGACTCGATAGATAATTCACTAACCTAAGTGAGTTCTTGGATTTTAAACTGGCAGATATAAATAACCGTAAGTTTTTTTACTTTCTGGTTGAGTGTAACCCTCTATTCCTGCCTTGATTTAACTGCTCACAGATACCGATGAATGTGCTGTTGGAAATCCTTGTGGAAATGGAACTTGCAGAAATGTGGTAGGAGGTTTTGAATGCACCTGTGTTGAGGGATTTGAGCCTGGACCAATGATGACCTGTGAAGGTGAGACTCCCCCGTGTTCTGGATCGTCATCGCAGCTGCATGGGGGAGCACAGTCCCCTGATTTCAGAAACAGCTGAGAAAAGTAAAGCAGCTAAAAAATTAGACACTTTTGGAATGATGCATCTTTATCTGAAGTAGAAAGATCAGTTCCTTATTCTAGTATCCACCTTGAACTGTGGTACCTTTTTCTGGAAATCGAGTGAACAAGCTTTGAGATAATAACTGTTAGTGGCCTTCCCAGGGAGCATGTTGGGCTATGTTCCCTGCAAAACACTCCCCAGAAATGCTGCTTATTGTGCTTGCCCTTTTAGTTTACCTCCCAAATAACCCTTGAGTGTAGAGAGGCTGTGGCTGATTTCTGAAATGCTAGGCAGAGATTAGAATAGAAAATGTAATTCTTGGGTTTGTTTGGAAAGAGAACAGAACAGAACACCCACTTACGGTACTATAAAATGGCCATGGTACACTGGTGTCGAATATTTCCAGTTCTTTGGTTTCCCATTCCAAAAGTAAAAATATGGAACTGTTCAAGGAATGAGTTAGTAAGGAAGGTGAAAGGTATAGAAGAGATATGAAGAACATAAATTAACTAGAATTTTTCACTGTGAAAATGTGTCTGAAGAGATATGCGACTGAAATGTATAAAGCCTCGGCTGGTAACGTACCAGAGCGGGAGGGAAAGTGTAAGACAAACCAAAGCAAACATTTTTTATATGCATAGTACTTACTGAAGTTGTGGAACTCATTGCTGCAGAGCATTAGCGAGGCCACAAGTGTAAATTGTTCCAAAAGAGATTGTACAAATTTGTGTGGGAATTTGTCAATGGAAATTAAGCTTGATAGCTTAGATGTGGGTTTTGGCTGTGGAAGTCCTTAAATTGAGGGGCTGTATCGAGAAAAAGATCTCTGCATATACAGTAAGCTTTTTCCCCCCCTCCCCTTTTTTTAAATATTCTCCTCCAGTTACTGCCAGAGAGAGGAAAATGTCCTCGGACATTCTGACACTCTCATCTGACCTGACACAGCTATTCCTAAATTGTCTGCCACAATCTAGTTCGCAATCCCTTGCAAGAGAATGCTTCTACTTTAGCATTAGCTTGTTTCCACTTCATGTGCAGTTAGAGCTTCATTCACTTCCCTGTGGAATTTGGGCGAGAGGCTCCAGTTGCAGAGGGAGGGGTCAGCAGAGTGTGTAAGCATCGTTAGCAATTATTTCTGGGGTAACAGAGTGTGCATAACTGCACTTCAAAATGAATATGCTTCCATAAGGGTAATGTTTTGTGGAATATCGGGTACAAAAATAATGAATTTATGAATCTAGAATTTAAAAATAGCTAGCCATAAAATTTGAGCCTGGATGCATAAAAGAGATGATTTTAACTCTGACAGTATTTTGGCAGGATGGATCTGGAAATTATTTTCATTGACTGTTTGCCATCAAAGATAGTGAAATTTCAGGTAGCTGTGCAAACATCCTGACAAATAGGATGTCTGCTGGCCGTTCTAAGCAGAAATCTATAATTAGCAGAACTGTAGCAGAACTGTGGGTTGTCAGGCCTAAAACGTAGCCCTCAGCAAGCTGGGATTTGTGGTGTCGAACGTACCTAAAGCCTGTGTATTCTTGCCTGCTGCAACTCGCAAAAACATGTTTCACTCCTGATATGGTTTTTGTCGCTTCGAATGCAGACGTGAACGAGTGCATCCAGAACCCTCTGCTGTGCGCCTTCCGCTGCGTCAACACCTTCGGCTCCTACGAGTGCAAGTGCCCCACGGGCTACGTCCTGCGAGAGGACCGCAGGATGTGCAGAGGTAAAGCTCCTGCCAGGCTGCTGCAGTAGCAGGCTGGAGTTTGAATCCCCAAAAGCAAGAGACAATTTGGGATGAAATTCAATGGTTTACATTATGGGACCTTCTCTTGCCTATAGAATTATACTTCTGCATAAAATTACCTCATATTAGATGACGTGGCTTTATTTTGCCCTGAAAAAGAGCATTTAGGAGAAATCAATTTTCCCTAGCCTAGTATATCTTATAATTATCTAGCACAGTAAATCTTGTGTAGTATTTGATTATGACTAAAACTCCAAAGTCAGAATTTACTATGGTGAATTTCCGGGAGGATTTCTGTCTATAACAAAGTCTAAACCTATGTTTTAGACCAGAATGAGTGTGAAGAAGGTATTCATGACTGCGACGCAAAACAAATGGAGTGCAAAAACCTAATAGGCACCTTTATGTGTATCTGTGGACCAGGCTATCAGCCCAGACCGGACGCAGAAGGCTGTATAGGTAAGTGATGCTCAAGTGGACAACCTCTGTAAACACCTAGTTCCACAGCAGAGCTGAGAATTTTGGATTTAACGTGGTTTTAAGGAACTTAGGGGAAGAATTATGCAATTACTTTTCTGCTTGTGC
>NW_010582726.1:0-30620 GCF_000705375.1 Tinamus guttatus
TATTATTATTATTATTATTATGTTTCTCTGCATGGAACTCTGGCCCAAATATCTGATATTCAGGTCTTAACTCCAAGTCCTTGCCTAATCCAATGCCTTTTGGAATCTAGCAAATGACATCAACCATTAGTTTATTTATATTTCAAAATAAAAATATACTTTTTTTTTAAGTAATAAAAAGACTGATCTCCTCCAAACCCTCCACCAATGCTATATATCTTATAAAGGATATAGTATGGGGCTTAACAACCAGCATCACCTAGCAAAGAACATTGATAAATTGAAACTCATAGGTTTTGTCTGTGCTTTATACACACTATTACACAGAGAAAATTTCTCTAGTCACATGCATGCACTGATTTCTCACAGAGTTACACCTATAGCTCAAATGTTGTGCAGGCTCACATGGGAACACAAGTCACGCAATATCATGCTGCCATGTGACTAATGAGGTTTACCTTTCTTCTAAACTGATTAAATTTCATCTTAAAATTGCTCCTGTGCTACTACTGCTAGAAAGTGGTTTCAGAATGACATTTTTTTTCAACGGATAGAATCTGCCTATCCATTTCTTTCACACTTTTTTTTTTTTTCCTCTTACCTCCACAATGGACATGTCGATGCTTTGTACCTTGGGCAGACATAAAATCTTTTGCCCAGGTACTGAGCCAGCAGGGAATGATGCAACTCAGATCCAAGAATGACACTAGTGAGTTGGTGCATACCTCGCTGATCAGCAGTGGTCTTTAACCTAGCTCCGAGTTAACTAGAAACATGCCTAAAGAACTACTCTGGATTGTTGACCTCCTCCACTGTAATTGCAGCTGTTTAATCTTAGTTGATACATTGTTTAGTCTTAGTTGATACATATACTTGTGCCTATCTCCTAATGTAAGAGCATATTTGTCCGAATAACATTTTTATCTTCCTAGCTCCTAATAAATGCTAGCTTGGACCTCTCACACCCTCATGATGCAATTCAATTTAGCCTTCTCAACAATATTATTAGCATATTTCCATATCACGTACAGAAGGCATTAAAGAAAACATTAAATCAGGCTCTGGAGTAAATCTCTCCAAGGAAGTATTTTCTAGTCCCATAGTACAACCTCTTGCCCTCTTTAGCCATGGTGCCACTCCTGCAATAAGCCATACCTTCCACAGTTCAACCAGTGATGCCAGCCTGAAGCACAGAGTACCTGGCAGAAATTTGCAGTTTCATTGCCTTTCTCACACCTGAGAAAAATCACTGATGGATGAGACAAATGAAAAGCTGGAGGCTGTGGCAGGATAAATTTATTAACATCTTTGGCCTTCAGCCAATGTCCAGTGGCTAGAGGGGCAAAACTGTTTACTCGAGGCATCTTGCCTCCCTGTAAATGCCAACTGCTCTTGTCCGTATGATACAGTGGTAACTTCAAAACCCAATGGGATGAAACAGGCTCCTTCACAGTGGATTTGTCAGTATGGCATTTTCTGCTCCACAAACAGGATAAAGGGTTAAAAAAACAATAGGCACAAAAAAGTTACAAAGTGACATTTTTACAGAACTCGATATTATATCTGTACCTACTCCTGTGCTGTAGATAAAAACATTTATAAATTATTCCTCCTGTAAATAACAGAAAATTATCTTATTATGTGCTCAATCACCTTCATTTTCTCTAGTGCAAGAGACACAGAAACAACACTGGAAGCAATGACCACCAGGAAAATTATGAAGACGTTACCCTCTTCATTTTAGCTTTGCTAAGTACCATTATGTAAAACAAGAAAAGTGCAAAAGCTACATTTCAAAAAGTGGATGAAGGTCAAGCAAGCCACTGAGCTGCTGTTAAAGTGCTTAACAGTATTTCATTCTTAACATAATTCTCTGTGCAGCAGGGACCTACCTGAAACAACAGCTAAAAAAAAAAAATACATAATTTTTCCTTTAATATGTTTATCTAAACAAGAATATTCCAAACTTTGCTAAGTAATGATGCATTAAAACTCCAAATACAGTAACTTTCAAAACAATGAAATCTAGTTCATTTTTAAAAAAATATTCAGGTATGTTAACACTAAATACAAAACACTAGATGGAGCAACCACCCTGTTTTAAAATGCCTTTCTTTTCAAAGGGTAAAAATCTATTTCAGATCTCAAGTTTAATGGTTTATCTATAACAATGTTATGACAAATAATCTTTGCTTGGAAACATTAGCAATTGTGGACAAGATTATTTACTAATTGGTAAAGAAAAGTGTCTTGCACGTTATATTATCAAGAACATTCACAATAAATATACATATACATTAAATGCTAAACTGCTCCAGCTTGTTTGCTATTTTAAAACCTCCTGGGAATAGAATAAATTTCAGATTTTTCTATGCTATACACCTGACCTACGTTTTCTTCTAGAATATGTAAATAGCATGGAAAGAAAATGACACCATTTACATTATGTTTTCTTCTAAAACTTCACTTACTTACATTACATTTTTATCAACTCCTAAAGTCTAATATACATTCCTATGACTTTTATTATACAGCTCTAACATTTTTTTCCTTCTCAGCTGGAAATGAGTTTCTTTGGGAAAATGTGCTAACTTTCCTCTGACCAGCAACAGAACTTAGCACATATCTGAATCATTCTGATGTTTTTAAGCACTAAATCTGTGGATTTTTAGGAGTTAAGTCATCTGCTTCTTTTATCTGCTATCTACCATTTATGGTAGCAAGCAGCTTTAGGAGGAGAGAAAAAAAAGGTTGTCCTTATGCCATAGCAGAGAGAGTTGGGAATAGGAACCATGAAAAAGTGAATTCAATTCCTCGGTCAACTGTCTACTGGGTCAAATTGCTTGTCCTCAATTTCATCAATACAAATGAGATTCATACAGTTCTAATCCTTCCAGAACACTTGAAAATGTAGAAATAGAAAGCATCATGGAAAGCTTGATGTTTCTATCCTAGTCATTCTTCGTCTCCCCTCAGCTAAGCAGCAGAAGAGTACAGGTTTACACAGTCCACTAATGTGGCATTCACAGTGGAACCAAACTAGTCGTTATCCCTCCTTGAGACTGAGGAACCAGCAATTCACACTGCAGGTGCAGCCCATATTTAACACATGCTCTGCTCTTGCTGAAACACTCAGAACACAGGAAAGGAAATCTGATCATAAGACTTCCAAAACATGTGGCAGTTGAGGATGATGCATTTAGGTTAGGCAGGCTCTTTTACAGCAACAAAGCTGACTAAAACGTGAGAAGAACAGAGGCAAAAAGCTGAGAAAACTTTGAAGCATCATTCTTCCTACTCACAAGAAAAGTGTCAATCCCCAACTCATCACATCCTTCCCAAGACATAAACAACCCTCCCCACACGTAGTGCAACTCCAGAGGATGGTCAGCACCAGCACCATGTGGCTGTGCACATTCAGAAACCCCCAGCAGGCATTCGATGCCCAGAGCTACCTTGAATCAAACAGAAACTCAATGTTGTAGAATCAGCAATTCTTAGCCTACAAGAGTTCAATTTTGAACACAAACAGTACTTTGAACAGTATTTTAAATACACACAGTAAGGAACGATATAGGAGGAGGTAGATCGGGAACATCCATATTCCAGATCAGTTCAAAAATTAAAAGCTATGCAATACTGTGGTTTTGCTTCTCCCTTGAGCCTAGGACCAAGTAATTATACACACACAAAAATGAAAGATCTTGCAGTTGGCAACAGACCCAAAAAATAACTTGACTTGGCTGTAGGGGAATACAGCCATGACATCCTCCCCAGAAAAAAACATTGATGAAGAACATGTCTAAACACCTACACATGCAGATATCTCAGCTAGGCTCTCACACTTTAGCTTTCTTCCCCCATCATTGCATTCCTTCATGTTCAGGTTAAATTCATTATGTTGGAGGAAGACAGCAGCATAATGTCAAATACGTTTGTCTGTTAAGACTGCATATTTTATTCAAACTAGTCATGACAATTATTATCACTGCAAGCTGAAACTCATTCCCTGAAGTTCCTTTGTCCATTATTTATCTAAAGCTGTTTATTCACCGGTTTCCCAACTCCAGAACATCCTCTGGGATTTTATAAAAAGGAAGGAGATATAGTTTCTTTTTATCTGTTCATCTAGAAATGCCATATATATATATATATATATCTGAATGGAAATGCCTTGTTGACAATACAACCATCATTCATCTTGCTGCACAGCTGTGAACACTTGTAACGGCATCCAACCTGATAGGAAAGGGGATGCATCATTCTTTTTACACCATGTATAAAACATTTCCAAATAATGAGACTAAACTGGAAATCTAACATTTAGAAAGGTCAAAGATAGGTAGTGTGAATTGCACTACTGGATGCATATGTATAAAGAAAACTGCCCCTAAGTGGCTTTTTTTTAAATGACATACCTACTTCAATTAAAACAGTCCCTAGATTTCTCCTACTATTAACAGATCTCATTTCCCTTAATAATATACTTAGCTGTACATTGTAATGTAGTTAAAGGTTAAAAAAAGGTTATTTTACTATAAAATAGCTAATAGTTATCACTTAAAACACACAGAACTAAGCAAAGATATTTTCTGCAGAAATGAGACAGTGAATTCAATTTCTTATTCTTCTCAGTTCTTGAATCAGTTGCCTTGCAACAAACTCAGAATTTCATAGGTTTGAGTATCAAAAGCCATTTCTAAAATGAACATTAAAATGAGTGTCTTAAATCTAATTTCTTAGTACCACATTCATAAATTATTTCATCTTTTTAACCAGTTCTACCTGAAATGATGAGAAATCTTTTATTTTTTTGGACTCATAGTGCTCTACCTTGGTTTATAATCCATTTTATCTTGTACTTGAGTTACACATGGAAAACCTCTGAAAATAATGTTACCACATGTTTGACCAAAGAATAATTCTGCCTCTGCAGAACCATTATTCTCCCTGCTGACTCACAAGCCAGAAAGAATTTAACTTCAATTTTAGAAATCAGGGAATATCCACATCACTAGCATTCTCGCTAGTAGAAAAATAATTTTCAAGCTGAGAACTGATGGAATACTTGTTGTCCTTCAAGCTTCAAGAATAGTGTCAAGTGGGGCCCTACATGGTCATAACTAAGGACTTTGACTGAATAAAATAGGAGCACAATGTTATTGATGTAAAGTTTGACATTCTATAGCAAAAAAAAGAGGCATTAAAAAAACTCCCTAATTCACGTCCCGCACCCTCCACCTCCAAAAAGGCAATAACCACTTAGTGTCTTAACAGGGTACATAAATGTAGTTTTCATCTCAAAAATGCACACAGCAAACTCTTGCAGCCAAAGGCCTGTTTCTGCATTCTTGTCCAAACGCTACCATCACTCTTTCTCCATCTCTTCATGATTCTCACCTCTTCCTAATTTCCGAATCCACAAGGAGCTGCCTCTTTTTGTGGGGTGGAGGTGGTGGGAGTTCCTCTTTCGCATGTTTAACCAGGATTTGTTCTCTCGTGGTCACCATAGTTACAGTTTCCATCACAGTTGTCTGTGTTAGTGATGTCTGAGTGGTAGTGGCAGCCTGTGAAATCTGTGAGAGGTATTAAAACAGAGGTCACACATTGCTTGAAAGACTTTAGTAAAGACTGTTTGGAGTGGCAATAGAAAATAATGAGAAACTGCTCCTGTCTGATCATAGGCTGACCTTCAGAAAAAAAAAAAAAAACACTACATTGAACTGAAACCAAATTGTTTTATCTGAGTCATGCTATGTGAATAAAACATCTGTAGAATTCAATATAAAAATCAGAAAGAATCCTAAGTAGAATGTATTTATGGCTCCCTTTAAATCATGCTGATTGAAGAAAAGAAATAAATGGCAAAGAAAAGGTCAATTTCATGAGGGAATTAAATGATTGAAAATATATAAAATGTTACTATTTCTGTAGGCTATTCTGTCTCTGTTCTAAATATTTATTTCCCAAGGAGAGATAAAGAAAACCTGTGGCACTAAATTACCAATCGTTATTTTTACTGCTTATACTAATTTTCAAACCAGGATATAATTCATGCCAACTCATTTGTAAAAGAGCAGTTAGTTTCCTGTCAGGATATCTCAAAGAAGAATACATGCACTAGCAGACTAGCAAACTTCTGTCAATATTATTTCATAGTAAAATAAATTAAAGGGGTTCATAAAAGATACTAATACTTAAATATGTAACCCTGTAAGCACTACCAATCTAGTGTGAATACTTTGCCCAGTAATATGAAAATGAACTTTTAAGATAGTTTAGCAGTAAAAAAATGGTATGATCATAAATATTTTCTGCTCATGCATTTTGAAATATAAAGTAAAAATATACATCAGTGTCATCAAAACACTGTAATCAAGCACATACCATCTATATATGTCTTTGCTTTTGTACAACATCATGAAGTTCCCATGCAAACAAGGGAATCTATTCTCTAAGTGGCTTAATGCATTTATAATTCTTTTTGTTCCAACAGATGCCGGCTCTTTTGTTAAAATGCTCTGGTTACAGCTCCAATGACCATTTCATAGTTTAGGGTAGTGAAATGGAAAATAGAAGGATGACTAGGGAAAGCTCTGTGCCAGAAGAGCTCTGCTTCTCTGCACATGTGCAAGAATGAGAATGTTCTCCCAATTTAGAGAGAACAATGCTAGCATGTAAGATTTAGTGAAATATAGGTACATAAATAACATATTAGTTCTTGCACAGAAGTTCAGTGAGAGCACAGACTTATCTTAGTTATTGAGGTACTAGCATTTATATGAACAATGGAGAAGAGGTAGACCAAGGTATTTAACAACAGTTCCTTTTCCACAGCATGTCCTTCAGTGGAAAAACAACACAACACGGAAAGAGCACACTGTTAGCAACCAGCCTCTTGGCAGAAGGCAATATGAAAAAAGTAAACAACAACAACAACAAAGAACACCTGAAGTATCCTGACTCCCTGATAATGTTGCCTAATGTTTCACATGGTCTGCTAAATAAAAAAGTCTTGCTGGTTTTTGTCCAGTGTGTCAATGGAAATGATGAGGAGAAAAGCCAATTGCCATGGTAATTTTGGCAATCTTACTCACAGGAGTCAATTCAGTGCTAGATTTCCCTTTGTAGAACGGACTATCTGCTTATGTTTTTGAGAAGAATCTGAACTATTTAGAAGACTACCATGTCAAGATTCAAAGGAAAACCCTTATCTCTGCATTAAGAATGTTAATTATAGTAAGCTGCACGTGAAGTGTAGGGACTTTGGAATCATATGAATTAAATCAATTCTTCAGCAGAGAAAAACACCCTGTTTACTTTTTCATCACTTCTATATACATATAAGCACCTTTATTTTGGCTCCTTCAACTACATCACGAAAATAAGGAAACATTTCCATATAGATTTACTGACATTTTACGCAGTATTCTTTTCCATTTTGTTTTTAATTAACTTTTTTTTTCTGAGGAGAAAGAGAGGAGTAAATTAAAATTTCTAAGGTCTAGGTCTCTACAGACACCTGAGGTCACCTGTCACTGGGTTGTTCCGCAGCTAAAGAGAGTTTCACATCATTGCTTAATCCATTCGTGGCTTCTCGGAGACAGCCCCTCTTTGCCCTTCTCACAAAATTCTGATGGTACTCAGGGAAAGTTTTATCTAAAAATCAATGGCAGGATATGTGCCTGACACCTGCGGCCATATCCTGTCACGTTTCCATTCACTGATCAATATGAGGGCACAGCTTAGAGTGAAGAAGGTGGAAAACAGAGGATAAACCACAGCTAAGAGTGTCGTAGGCATCATCTGCAGCCTACAAACAATTACGCAGCAGTAACAGCTCCAGCTGGTGATGGGGAACTGCAGCATCATTATCATGTGCTCAGAGGAGTCAAGTCACGACGCTGTGGGGTGTAATGATTTGCATGTCAAAAAAGCAAAAAAGGTATTTTACATGCTTAATCAATAACAGTGGAGGTGAAATACCATATAGTTCAAAGAGAAAATGGAGATGTGCATTTGAAGTCCATCATTATTGTAACCACAGAGCTTAGGGAAGACTAAAAGATGCTGAAGATTACACACTGCCATGTAATTGTGTGCAATTAAGTTTGAAAACTTGGTACACGTTTAGAGTATTACTCCTTAGCAGGTAAAGGAAAACCCTTAAAAATATGAACTTGCAAAAGAGGAAGTAACATTCATCTGCTTCCCTGGCAAAGAAAAAAAAAAAAAAAAGACTCTCAATCTTCCTACGGAAGTGGTTTGTTTCATGGTTGTTCATTCAAGGATGGGCCCAGTAATGATAGTTTAGCTCCTTTAACCTTCTAAGTTCCTGACAAGCAGATGTGAATCTGAGAAGGGGAGCTATACATTCAATCTTTAACTCACTGGAAAATCCTGTGGAAAGTGCTAAGGTGACTCATGAGGCTGCAGATTAAAAGGCTTTCAAAATACAGTGGTTGCATCCAGGTTCACATCAGTAAGCTTGTTTTAGAAATGTGTTGAAACTCATCTCTTTCTTTTCAAGATAGAAAAGGAGTAGACAAATTTCAACTTCCTTTTCATCCTCTACAGATAAGGGTACGTACAATGTACGTATAGGACTTCAGTAGTTTTACGCCATTTTTTTTCTCTTTTATACTGCAGCCTACCTTTAATGTCATCATTTACTGCCGCCTTTGGAAATGCCCTCAGTCTTGATATACTCATAATTTTCCTTAACACTCACTTTTGGAGCTGTCATCACTTCTTTGATAAAATGTGTGCACGTGAGTGGGGAAGTTCTGATGAGGAATGGTGTTTTCTTTAGTTTTCAGTATAGCTTAGAGAAACACAATGCCCTTACTAAAGGTAGGTGCCTTTGGTGTTTATAAGTCATGCACCTAGTTGAAACAAGTCATCTTTGTTTCCATTGTGTCGTCAATGAAGAAAAGCAGGCACTATACTAGGGTGAGGATAAACAGCATTTTAGATGAGCCTTTCTCTCATCCTTGCCATCCATTCACTATAGCAGAAGTTTCAGCCACGAATTGAGATTAGACGCTTAAATTTAGCTAACTTTGGAGGACTCACATTCTAATTCCAACACATTTCCTTTGGGTTGTGTAACTGTGTCCGATGTGATAAGTGGAAAATCAGTTTTGAGTTAAGGCTGAGATTGCCTGTTCCAAATAATTTTTCACTTAATCACTTGATGACATCACAGTAAGTGAGGGAGGGGAAAGAGCTAATGACAACATTATTATGAAAGTACTATGATAATACATTATTAATTAAGCAATAAAGTTCATTTTCAAGTCAGCATCTAGGTTTGAAGAATAACACATGCATCTTCTGGTAGGCTTTAATGAAAGTATTACATTGCCATCCTCTTCCAACTTCCCTCCACCTTGTAAGATGTATAGAGTTTTTATGAAATAAAAAATAAAAGAAAAAAGTTATAACTGTGCATATGTTAAGATCAGAGTCGTTAAGGTATCAATTATTACTGGTATTTAGAATGAGAATGCTAAGAGGAAGAAAATTAGAAATCTTTAATAGATTTATTTTTCTAAAAAAACAGAGCTGCTTGAACTACTAAATTTATGTTCTCACATAGTGCACATACTGTATAAGCTGATCAAAATAAATGAACACTGGTTCACAACACTTGCTTTGCTTGTAGGACACCACAGTTGTGCAACTTGCAAGATACCATCTTTGTAAAAGGTACTGACGGAGAGCCCTGCTCCACGGCTATTGCGAGAAACAAATTTGTAGAGACAGGCTTGAGACCATGCTCAGCCACTGGAGTTTACACAGACAGTGTCTCCTCTGGTGCTGATGGGCTTGAATCCTGTGCACAGCTGGGCAGCCAAAGGCTTTGAGATGCTCTGGCTGCACAGGCTGTGCACCAGGCTCTGCTGGGATCTTCAACCAAACAAGGAAAAACACACAGCTCTATCTCTTCTTTGCGCTGGTTAGTAAGGCAGTCCAAGCTGGAGGGCAGTGCTGCCCGTAGAAACAAGGAAGAATGCACTCTTTGGAGAAGTTCCCAAAATCCATAAACCTATGACCTGACATACTGAATTCCTAAAATCAGGAGACTTTAGCTGTCCTAGATTCAAAATGCCTCTCTGGATTTTTTCTCTGCAACAAATCTCCTAGTGTAAATACAGAAGAGTTGAATCAAATCTTCAACTGTTATCACTTCCACTGCTGTAAAGCACAAATTTCTTTTGACTTTCAACGTCAAATAAAGATGTTTTTGATTTTTTTTAATCCCTCTTCCATTTCAATAGTTAAATTATGTTGTTATGAAATTAATTGAACATTAATGAGAAGGAAAAAAATAAACTGCCTTTGGTTTAATTCCATCAAGAAAGATGTTGACAGATATAGAACAAAATAAGTGGATACATTTTGGAGTACTACACCAGAGCATTGATCTGGTGTGACAAATGTGAAACATTAGCTGCTCAATTTCTTTTTCATTATATTATGGGTAAGAGAAAGAAGCAAGACAGGATAACAGCAGATGATATTCTTTCTTCACTGATATTTTGGCCATACCTATTGGTTCCTTTATTTTTCACAAAACTTCTTTTTATAGGTCATTTTTTAAATCTCTAACTCAGGATAATAAAAAGTCGAAGTGAAACAGTAATTACATGAACTTTCACTATTGAAGAGAAATAAAAATAATTTTAGTTTAACTACTAAATGGCTCTAATAGTAATTTCAGATTAAGTGCTACTCCACAGAGAAAGCCATAAAAACAGTATATATGAAGTGATCAACTATTATAGGTTAAAATAAACTAACTGGAAATATTTTCATTATGGATTATATAAACACAGTTTAAAACCCTATAAAGTTATCAACACCATAAAGGAGAACAATCAAAAAACAGAGACATAAATAATGTTCTCAGAAGTTATATAACAGTTGCATTCTGCTGTCCTAAAAATAAAATGTGTCTGAAGCAATCATGCAGGGAAAAGATTTAAAACAACATGACAAACAGCACCAAAACTACTTCAGGCATTTGACTG
This sequence comes from Tinamus guttatus, assembly GCF_000705375.1. The sequence goes on from NW_010582726.1 coordinate 11,037, forward strand.
GCAAAGGATTTAACTGTCAGCAACTGACAAAAAGATGCTTTTAACAAACCTGCTTAGAATTGCTCTCTAACTTCTGCACAAGGCCATCCCAGCGCTGAGCAAAATTTTGCAGGCGACTTTCCAGCTTTTGAGCCACAGCTTTATTTTTCACAGCTGCAAGGAGGTCTTGGCTGAGCGCATTCAGCTTACCCAGCGTTTGTCTTCTCATTTCTAGATCTCCTTTCAGGATCTGTTAAACAAAGTAACAGCAAGAGTAAATCATACAGAAAAAAAAAACAGAAGAAAAAGTAGCCAAAGAAAGCACCATCAAGAAATAAAAATGAGTGAAGATATTTTATAAAAACTTCTATGTTTCCACAGTGCTGTTATTGGAAAACCTGCTGGAGAAGCTGACATAGTAGAATGGACACATTATACTTCCCAAAGCAATAAAACATGACAGGTGGAGCAATTCCAGACATCACAGCATGCCTCAGGTTGGAATATAAATCAAAAAACTAAAGGCTGTGTGACTTTAGGAACCTTAAAACTGCATCAATGTTAACAACTACCAAAATTTCAAAGAATGTTTCTTTAAAGTTTTGTTGTACTGTGCCCATTTATTGAATATTCAAATCTATTTGGGGAAGAAAAAAAAAGTTTTCCAGAAAAATAGTATTACACCCCAAACCTAGGATGAAGATGACAAAGCTCTTGAACAGTAGCTTGCCAAGAATTTGAGAAGCCTTAGGAGTCTCTGGAGCTCTCCTGAGGGTGCAAAGAAAACTGTTGTGCAGCTGGGGACTTGGAAATTCCTGTTCCCAGCTGCTATGAGTCATCAGGCCACAAGAATGCAGAGGTGCTCACAGAAAATGAGAAATCTTCACTCTTCATGACTCTACTCAGGTAAATTGCCAAAAGATCTTGAAATACCTGAAATCTCGACAGATCTCCCTGTCAAACAGGTGGTTGGCGGATTCGAGAGTTATCCATAGCTCCAGTCACCACCTGGAAATTTGTTTTCTTACTACAGTTACTTGTTGTATCTCTCTGGCTTTTGATCCTCAAGCATTTGTTCTCCACACACTTATCTGTTCTAACCAGGGCCAAATTTTGAGATCTTTATGCAAGGTGGAATGGTAATCTAATCCCCATAGCACTGCTTATATATTTCAAGGTGGATAACTACACAACAATTACAGACAACAGAATTTAGTCTACATATATTTTCCTTTCACCTTAACATCCAAACTGATCTAAAATACAGTTTAGTAACAGGAAAAAAAAATAGTGCCTTTGTAAAAAGTATTGTTTCCACTATTTCAACTGTTTGTGATTCAAAACATCATAAGTACTGATGATATATAATGAATATCAAACTCTAAACTAATATCTCCCTAACAAAGGGCAGCTTGCATACTTCATATAGCAGCAGATCTAACAAACAGGAGAGACTAGACAGAAAGCAATTTGCCACCTCAATTTTCAAGGATTACTATATTTGACTTCTCCCTGGGGCCTAGGGTGGGAAAAACAAAAAGCTGCCTTGAAAGCCAGTAACTAAAACCATCAAAAAGTGAGAACAAAATGGTCCTCTACAAAACACGATCACTGAATTTTGATCAGAGGTACTTTATTTCCCATTCTCATAGCTCTCAACAGCTGCACAACGTACACATCAGGTAAGCATCTAGCCATGACATACAAAGCATAGTCAGCAAACGAACCACTAGATAGGGAAGAGTAGCAAAACCATGTATCTATCAAAAAATTGCTCAGTATTACCCAGTATGCTTTAGGAGGAATGGCAACTTGTAAAAAGAAACATACTGGGAAATTCTGGTTTTACATTTCTTTACTGAAAACCTCTCAATGTGTTACAGCAGCCAATAAGGTGCACCAGTTCTGATTTTTTTTGTGCAGGAACAGATCTAAACACTCAGGAAACAACAACAAAACAAGCAATTTACTAGGCTGCAAGGCATTATAATCAACAATATTATAAGTATCAAGTAACTCAATCATAACTTTTGTCAAAAGCAGTTACATAAGATTTATTTTATAGTGGTTCTTTTCTATTTGTTAAAATTCTATATTCATTAAAATATAGTGCTAGATATTCCCTGGCTTAACATCTTCAAATATTTTAATTAAATCTCATAAAGAAAGGTTACCATTGTGCTATATTACTATCACCCTCAAAGTATGGGCAAGTAAGATATCTATAGGCAAGATGCAAAGCACGTTTTCAGAAGCTTATTCCAAATATACATGCCATGTTCTAACGGAAACATACAGCAAGGCACAAATATACTGATATTCAAACATTATAAATTGATTTCCTCTCTCTGTTAGTAATACACTTTCATAAGTTTTTGTTGTTATTTGTTTTCAAGCTTTTGCTTTAATTATTACTGTTTTTCTTTCCCTTAAACATCACCAACCTCATTCTATGCTCATTGTAATATTCTGAGTAACATCTCCTATAAGATGCAAAAGTAATTGTTCATCTACTAAGATTTATTTCCAGACTCTGTTAATGTAGTATCTATCTATCTAATTTGTTCTAATAAGCGAAGAAATTTGCATTAACTGAAGCAAGTGAAGACTTAACCTTGCACTAATGTAATATTAATTTTAAATATCAGTATCTACCTTTTCTGTTATATCTCAGCCTGCTTTATGGAATAGAAAAACACCTTCACCTACATTTTACATGTTGGAAAATCTAGGTGTGGGGTATCAAGATAACCTATCTAGCTCATGTCATAAATGGCAGCGAAATTTTATTTGGGCCTGTCCATTTATGTTCTGTATACTCAGTACCTCATCTCCTCTAGATCAGTCCATGCTTTATGTCATCCTTTGTGTCATGTAAGAAGTCAGAGACATTGATAGTGACAGTAAACAAATGCTAGTGGCGGGCGAGAGAGGGAATAAAAAGTAGTTATTTTAAGGAAGTATTTTACAACAGGAGCAAGTAGCCCTCAGCATCGCAAACAGGCAAAGAGAAGTCAGTGGTAATGCATATGCAAAGAAGCAATGTCTGAACTGTTTTTCTGCCCTTTAGATTAATTAGGTCCCAGAAGAGAGTTAATGACAAAGGAAATAAACTTTTACATACAAATACTGAACAAATCCTGTGAAAGGAGGCATTTGTGATTATCTAGAAACACACAGAATTTCTTGCAGTAATGAGTTTTATCTGAACAAAAGTCCTGACAAGTAGACATTGTGGGTACTGTACATAAGAAGAAATCAGCTAACTTGGTATTAGTTTAAATGCACTGTTAGAACCAAATGAATTACTACAGTAACTAAAAAAGTATTTCCATTCATCCATTTCAGCTGCAAAAAAACCCCACAGAACTTGAGCAATATAAGTGAGGAAAGAGAAGGGACAACACCATAATGTTCAGGACAGTCAGAATCTCTCCTCTATTAAATAGATTTTGAAACTCTGTCTCCCACTGCTCAGTGTATCTCAGTCACCATACATTAGGGTATGCCAAACTAAATAATAAAACTTAATTTATACAGTTTTATTAAAAGTAAGTTTTATCTCGCCTCCTTCTCACAGACATATCTCAGAATATACCTACAAAGAACTATTATTTGTTAGAAATGGAAAGCATGCAGTCAAATCATTAGCATGAATCGAATTTGGAGGAAACATATGCCTGTTCATACCAAATAAGATAAACAAGCACAATTTGGGCTGCAAAAATCTCCTAGCACAAAACCAATAAGAAAGGAATCCACGTGTAGAGATTTTGATTTAGACTCAAATCCTTTCCTTCCACTTGCTCTAAATCTTTATTAAAGTCTGAATATATATAAATAATGAATATCACTTTAGGGAGTGTTGGAAAACGAAAATCTACTTCAAGGAATAATAGTCCTTACTTTCAAAGGCCTTCTTAACTAGAAGTATATTTTCTCTCACTTGAGAAATGTGAGATAAAATTACTGTGAAGAAGAAAACACTATTTCTGTGTTAGCAAATAATAAGTAAACCCAGATTTCTTCACAAATATCTTGAACTGCAAATATGCTGAAAACTACCACCTACAAAGTATTTTACTTTGTATTTATTACTACGTAACTATGCAAATAGTATATATTTATTAATGTGACATAAGAATATTTTTTCCCACACATCTCAAAAGCATCTCAACAGACTCAAAATAACCACCTGCCACTCCCAAACAAATAAAAATAATTTAAGATACTTCAGAGGGTTGTTGAAGTTCAAATGAACGGTCATAGTACTAAATGGTTTAACAAAGTATCATCAGAAATTGCCTTCAGGCTTAAGAGATTGAACTCTAGCTGCAAAGAACACGACCTTATTTGTGCCAGGTTGTGGATATAAGGTCGGAAAAATGGGTTGGAAGGTCTCATACCATATTGTGATACCAAAACTGTAATTATCAAGATTTAAAATATGAGGTTGGATCTAACTGAGCTTCTTTTTGAAAGGAGACATTGATACTGTAATTTGCTGCTGGAAATGATTAGAGCAGAGGGCCTGAGCTACCATACTGTTATCAATACAAATCTTTTCTTAGTATTAGTAAGAGACTGTACACAAATTCTGCTCACTGCCTTACAAAACTATCATCACAACTGTGGAATAAGCTGGTGTAGTTATAAAGGAGACTTTTCATGACAGCTTCTCCTTCCCTATATCCAAACACACCTCTATGTCTAGAATGTCATATGCCAAAAGCATATGCATGCTTTGAATTTCAGTGTCAGGATAGATGCTCAGTACCAGGATATCACCATCTATTTTTCTAAAAAAAAAAAGCCAAACAGTTCAGCAGTGGAAGAACGGCAAAAATTCAATGTGGGAAGTGCGTTTTCAAGTTTAAGGAAAATTTATCCAGTTTTGATGCATGATCAGTAGTTATTCATATATGTGTATTTATATGTGTCTATGTCCTTGCACATATACATATAACTCAGCAATACACACATGTATCTCAGTAACATCATCAAAGAAACTTCCAAAATAAAAGAAGTCTTACTAAGACATGCATGCTGCTTCAGTTCATAAACTTGTGACTGAAAGACAGGCAAAGAAAAAAAAATGCTTGCTTGTTTCATGATCAGCAAGATCACTAACAAAACAATTTCATGCCCTTGAGATGAGATAACATCCATTCCCAGCAGCTGGAAAAGCTGTTGAGTTAAACAATACTGCTTGAGAGTGGCATAAAACCAGGAGCATTCGGACTCATGAATAGGAAAGTTAAGCATAACAAAAAATACATACAGTTAATTTGCGTAGACTGGTCAGCATTTCATTTTGATCTTTAAAGCCAGTTGTATGAATTTTGCTCACAGCATCCTCTTTCTCAGCAAGCCAGGCATCAAAAAGGCACTGAAAGAAAATTGTAGAGAATGAAAAGGCTCCAGTCAGGCCGTTCCTAGTGCAATTTTCTGAAGAACATTCTAATTCATAACTGCTAGTACCACTCACCTGCTCTTCTGCAAAATGCTGCCACTTACGAAGAATATCTTGCAGAAGGACCCATCGATCTTCTGTCCATCTGCAGATGGCAGCCCACCGCTCTCCGAAGTGCTAGAAAGAAAGAAATCTACAATAAGTATCTGCATTTGTGTACCTTTTTTTTTTTTGAACAAGGTCATCGCATCTTCTTACTGATTTTCTTTTGTGAAAACATCTTGATAACTCATTTTTTACAATTTGAAGTCTTAAAAATATGTACTGTGTCAAAGTGAAGTGGACATTACCACTGTTTGAGATGAGACTGAAATGGAGAAAAGAGGAAAAACAATAAAACCAAAAAAGAGAAAATTTTAATATTGATCTCATCACATATTATTCTATTGTTCTACTGTCTTTGGCAATATGTGCTGAAAGAAAAAAAGAAAAAAAATGCAAAAAACCTAATTTCTCCCTTTACTGAAAATTTATAATGCAAAAAAAACTAATTTCTCCCTTTACTGAAAATTTATGACCCCATAAGTCTGAAGCCTAAATAGTATGTTTATTATAATGCACACTCCCTAAGACCTTTTCTCTATAAAATTCATTGCTTTAGAAAAAAAAAAAAAACCTTATGTAAATGGAATTAGATTTTAACTTTTTAATTCACTTTCCAAATACTGACTAGAGAGTATAAGTATTTTTCCAAACTCTTTTTAAGGACAGCATCATAAACATCCTCTGCTGGAACACGGAATAAATGAACTATATTTAAGCCCCACCTCCTCAATACAGCATTATTGACACTTTGATGTTAGAATATCCACACAGTTCACAGCACCATGCGGAGGCATTTACTCCCACCTAGGAAGAGTAAAGCTACACTTAAATTGCTCCTGTTTTACCAGTAACTGCGTGATTGAGCACAGTCCCATGTTAATGCATGCTTCCCACAGGGATGTGTAGGTAAGCTGTAACCACTCACAGATCAAGGAATCACATTTAGTGAATGCCCTGGTCACTAGTATACAACCATCATTTTCCATGATAGCTGTGACAGCAACAGCACCAGCCATTCAAGTAGGTGTTCTGACAAGTATGTTTGTTTTCAATTATTTTAGCCCTTTATATATATATATCACCATATTGTGTTTGCTTAAATAGAAGTTATACACCATGCTACAGCAATATCTTCCAAGTCAACACCCAAATTTAGTTATTTCTGTGCTACTTTTCATATTGCAGACTTTTGCTCTGTTACATTTTTTTTCATGTTTTTTAAAGCAGGAAATTCTTTATTTACAAAAAGGACCTTTTCTAAAATATCACCTGAATAATTTTTAAGTAGCACATATATGAGCAGCACATTTTAACCAGTATGGCAAAGAATAAGAAAAAGTTTGCTCTTGGAATCTACAGTATCACTTTTTAGTGACTCTATGACCTACCTCAACAAGCACTTCTTTCTCATCTAGAAAATGCTAAAAGCTCAAGAGTACAAGATCAAATACCAGCCTTTTCTTTTACTCCAAGAAACCCATTGATTTGTATCCTTAAAAAGTTTTGCTAAGCCAAAGCAAACCTCTATTTTCATAATATTTTTTCCAAAGAGGCATGAAAATGACCCTTTATATAAGTATATATAGCTACTAAATCATACTAAATCATCCATCCTATCTGTTTGTTCACAACAAACAACATTTCACCTTAAAAGACGCCTGAGTGGTGTCTAGTAACTCTGGCTTAACCAAGAATTTTGTTGACAGCAGGGAATTCAAATCTCCTGAGAAATGAATTAAATTCCAAGTAAAAATCAAAGCAGCTTCTTGCTTCTTTCAAATATCTTTCAGAGAAATCGGCCTTTAAAAAAGAAATCTTTTTTGTTGAATGCAAAAAGCTAGAGCTAAAACATGGCAAAAAAATGACCTGTAAAGAGGTCAAATTAAAAAAAGCATGGGAATATGATAAAATGAATAAAAACAACACAGTGGAGTGGGAACAGTGGAGTGAATGTATAAAAAGCAGCAAAATAACAAGCTCTAATAGAAGAGTTTATCAAAACTTCATTAAAGCAAGGCTAAGCACTTACACTAATAAGGAATGGTGGAAATATGTTTTTATCTATAAGCCAAATCGATTAAAAAAACAGAGAGAAATATTCCCTATATTCACACAGTTTCTCCTGCGCGGCAATAAGCAGAGTGTGCAGTTAAAAAAAGAAAAAAAAAAAAAGCTTTCTTTAATTATTTTTACATATTCTTACAAAAACTACGCATATATCATAATCAATCAAAGGATAATAATATTGTGAATAATATGAGTGAATACTGGAGAGCGAAGAGTACACTGTCTGGTCCCTTCCCTCAGAACGGGGAAGGGCCTTTGGTGCATCTCTTATCTTTCCATCCAGGACAGATGCCTGAACCCTGGGAGGGCTCTCATTTGAACGAGCCGCTGAGAGTCCTACAAGAACCTTCTCTCTACTGGGTGTAAATAGAGTGAAAATGCCTTGCCTTTCCTGACATCTAGGTGGTATTCAGGGATTTCTCTGGGCTAATATAATTCCCCATACTTTCCTGGAGGAAAAAAAAAAAAAAAAGTCTTCTACAGTAGCTGTTTGCTGGATCAGTTCTCTGGTATAACGGCATTAAATACAGATACAAGTCTTCTTCCACAACTGCCATTTTTTATAAGTCTTTACAATGAGTCTGTTGGGGTCTGGGTGTTGCTCATTAAATAGCCATTTCACAGAAGTAACATAAGCATAGCTCCTCACAAAACGTCACATACTATTATACCAAGTGTGTACTGCTAAAGTAGATTTAATATTTAACACTCACCTAAGATAGCTGTAATCAAACTACCTACTGTCCTTAAGAAGCACTGTAATTATGTTTACTTTATTTTTTCGAAGCAATGCTAACATATCTATGGATAACTTGCTTTCTGTACCACAAACTGTTTCTTAAATAAGACTCCATAATAAGACACCATTCTTTTTTCTGGCATATGGAATAAATCTTAACAGCTTCTGCAATGTTAGTCTGAAGATAGTGTAAATTGTTGCTTGTCAATCTTTTAAGACTTTTAAAATGCGTAAATATCCCTTATATAATTTATGTATACACTCATTTATTTGCCTCTGTCTATAAGACAGTTCAGGAAAATGCAGTTTGGCAACTGTATAGCAATAACTGCTAACTTTCTATAAAGTCTGATCAATATCTCACTTAGATGGTTTTAAAAAGCCTTTGCATAACAGTGCACACTTTTGTTTTTCTCTGCTCTAAAAATCATGCTGACAGATACATGCTTCAGACTTTGCTCCTCTATGCTTTTTTGTCAAACGCTCTGACAAGTGTGCCTGCCAACATATCACCTCTCTTGTTCTTATATTCAATTTGCAAAGACCACATGAAACTCCCTTTCCTCTCCCTGCTCAAATCCAAACAACCTTCTCGTACACTCAAGAACAGAGCGAGAATATTTTGTGAGGGCAGCAAATGGACTGTGGTAACGGCCCTCCTGTGCAGAAAGGCATGAAATTCTGAACACTTCCTCATAACAGCTTAAGCCCAATGGCTTTACCTATGTACTTGGTTTTATTAGCACCAACCATTTGGCATGTTTGATCCCAGGAACAGGCACTTCTCCACTCTTGCAGTCACAAATGAAACAATTCCTTTGTATTCCATTTACAGACACCTATTTCTATATATTTCTTCAATAGCTTTGCATATATTTCTGTAATAGCTTTGCATTTACTTGCCTTCTGTAAAGGCCTTCTCATGAAATGCTGACTAAGATACAAATGTCCAAATTAGAAGTATTAAAATCCCTATTTGCTTTATGATTCATTCATTATTGCTGATGCCTAAATTGACAACTCTATTTTGCCTTCCATGTTTGTTTTTTTCTGAATATCAATTCTTAGTTTTGCTTCAGGTACCTTTTTCATAGGACCACAAACTCTATGTTACAACTGTAATACTACAATGTTTTCCACTTTCTATCCATTTGGATTGCCTGGCTTTCTTCACATAGCTAATTTAAAAATAATTGATTCTGCCTCTTATGCTGGGATGTCTGCTGTTTGCTTTAGATCTTAGTCATGATCTAATAGCTTACAGGAGAACATGTGATTCTGCCATACTGTGAAATTAGATTAAGCCTGTCCAATAATTCACAGTCCTTTCAACTTTTTTTTCCTCCACACTGTTAAAAAAACTCTTTTGTAGATATTCTGACTTATGCATTGCAGAAAACATTAAATAGTTTAGTGTGGCTTTTTTTGTTGTTGTTTTGTTTTTGTGTGTGTGTGTGAAACTCATTTTCATATTTCTTTTCAATTTTCCTGTCTTCCACTCAAGGCATTTTTCCTCAGTGACTTTATTTTCAGGAACCATCCGTTTGCAAGGGATTTGCTTTATACTGCTGAACACAATAAAAGCAGTTGGTAAAAAAGTTTGCGAGATTAAGATAATTTTGACTTGGGATACCAAGGTTTACATAACTAGATACTGAAAATGAATTTAAATAGAAAGTAATAATTGACGGATCAGAGGATGCTGCTTTGTTTCCTTGCCCGGTCTGTGTTCCTTGAAGTGACTAAATATTTTCAGTAATGCATTCTGTATTTTTGAAGTGTCAGTTCGCAGCATCTTAGACAAACATGCACTACCTATTCTCAATCTCAGACTAATTTGCTGCTATTGGTACCCAAATTAGTCAGATTAAAGACAGTTTGTCTGTGGTACAATTATACCTCAGTGCTAGCTGTAATGTCGGTTTCTCTACATCAATTTTGTGCTTTAATGATTAAAAAAAAAAAAGAAATATTACCACTTTCATGCATAGTAAAGGCAAAATGAAGAAAACTACTTCCTTCTTTCTAAAAGAGTTGAAGCATTCATGGTTCTAGTACTAATGTCCTATTTGAACTGTGAACCTGGAAAACTGACTGCCAGCGTAGGACCAGCTAGTATGTCAAACTACTAATAGTTGATTTAAATTCATTATGAAGTCACAGAAAAAGGCATTACATTTTTTTTAAGTATGAGAGACAGTGAAGTACTAAACTCTCTTAAAACAAAAACTAAAATATAACATTTTTTTAGAACATACAGACTACTAGCTTTATCACCAATGTACCTCTAAAATGTCATTCAGTTAGGACTTTCAAATAATTGCTTTTAAAAAATGGGATGGTATTGTCTGGTTAGTTATTTACACTTTGGGTCAAAAGGCAATTTAGGACATTTTTGGGTTGCAAGAATCTGGAACTCTGCGGGAGGTATAGGAATAATAATAATAATAATAAAGGAATAATAATAATAAAGTAATCCATGTAATTATACATGAGACTGCAAGGTATGATCTTGTGATTTGGATAAGAGTGCTAATAGTAGATTGTAGAGTGCTTGCAGTAAATTATAGAGAAAGATCATTTAAAAAAAAAAAATAATAAAAGAATAATAATAATAAAGTAATCCATGTAATTATACATGAGACTGCAAGGTATGATCTTGTGATTTGGATAAGAGTGCTAATAGTAGATTGTAGAGTGCTTGCAGTAAATTATAGAGAAAGATCATTTAAAAAAAAAAAAAGTGATTAGTTTACTTGTGCATTTAATAATGCACTAGAAGACACTCTTTTCTGCATCTGGCACTGTTGTGACAGGAGCCAGAACTGGTAACTTCTTAGAAGTAGTAGTTCAAAGAGAGAAATTTTGGAAGTTTGTTGTAAATCCTACTCTAAAGGCAGTCTGAACGGGGGTGCCATAAGACACAAAATCTTTTTGTCGGTCTTGAATACAGATAAAGCAGGTTAACGTTAAAGGAGTCATACCAAAGAAGGAAGCGGCTCTCAGATACTTCAAAATTATTTCCTACTTGTTTATTTTTAATTTCCCTCTTAAAGTTTTTACAGTTTGCCTCTCTTCAGTATACATTACACAAAACTATATGATAACTACTTCTATGTATCCTTGAAACTATATGTGACCATACTTCTTTACGCTTGTTATATACTTCCTTCCGTCATCAGAAAGGGGCGGCAGGTAAGTACAGCTTTAGTAAGAACTAAAATATTCTTTAAGAAGTCTTTTTTAAAGGCCAGGATTCACAAATTAGGCAATGATAATATCAATTGTACGATCATAAATTTCATGCTAGTTATATTTAGCACAATATAAATTCAGATTCTCCTCCAGAAAACAAAACAACAAAGCACCTATGAAAGACTACAGATGTAGACCAAAGATTGGAAAGTGAAATCTTACACAATATTTAATTTTAAAGAAGGAAAGTAACAACAGGAAAATGGGAAACAATCACTAATTTTTATTCACAATGTCAGAATAAACTATCTTTCTCTTTAAACTGCTTTGGCTGCAATAAACAGTATCCTTGTATTTGCTTCAGGGAAGACGTTACAAATTATACAGCTCAAATTGACCATATTATAGCTTTTAATTTTCAATTAGGAAAATGTATTTCCTTTATATATTGCTATAAAAATTGTTTCCTACCAATATAAAGGTTGTTCACTGTGCCTTAAACTGTCTCATGTCTTCTTGCAGCAATAAGAAAAGATATAACTATTTCTCTTATATTCAACAATTTAATAAAAATAAACAGATTTTTCATTACCTCTTAATCAAAAAGGTTGGTCATTTTTTAAATCAAAATTATGAATATTTTGCACAACAACATAAGTTTACAAGTTGCTCAGCTTAGTCCAGATGCAAAAGGTTTACCCTCTGCCAAAATTACCATGCTTAGCTTTTCTATTGGCTTATGTCTCTAAATAAGAAATATTAGGCATTCAAATACAGTTAGAACACTAGGACCAACTTTCCAGCTCCATGATTTATGTGTTTTTTGAATCAGTCTCCTCACTACATTCTGAAAGGAAAGTCAGTAGTGGATTTCCCCTTTTCCACTCCTACCATGATGTGATCAGATCCTTGATCTGGATAACTGTACGCCTAAGACTGCTGGGTTCATCAAACCAGAGATGCATTCTTAAGATCTTAGCTATGCATAAAGAAAGCTGAATGCACTACTTGAAAATCATCAGGATGTGTAATACAGCCTTAGCATTGGCTTGGAACTGCTCCTGTCTAAAAGTAGTAACACCCTTTCAAGTAGAGCAAGCAGAATGAGTTTCGTGAAAGAGACATTTGTTTAGAAACACTATTTTATATATTGGCCAATATTAGCAGAAAGCATGATAGAATTTTCCTTGACAGATCAGTTTGATCAAGACTGGCCAAATACGGAGGACTGTTACTGATATTATTTTCTTGAAACTACAGGTCTATGAAACTGATAAGAATTCAGCCATCAGCAACAGTTTGGAATAAAAGGTAGGGACCGTTTTGCCATTCTTGCAAAATAGCAATTTCAGGCCATCAGTCATACATGGCTCCTAACTGGATGGCTGATATTCTCCAACCTATGATGAACTTTATTGAATATATAGTAGGTACAATTTATTTCCCAAAATCCTATTGTACAAATGAGAGTTGTGGCCCCGAGGAAGAAAAGATAGATAGACAGATAGATAGACAGACAGACCTGCTTCAAAATAACTATAAACAAAATTGACTGAGGAGTGAAAGGGCCAAGCTTTTCAAATGTGATTTATTCAATTTATTCCCAATCTCCTTTTGAGAATTTTTAGTGATAGAAACAAAGGCAATGTAATACTGGATCAGTCTGGACCAGCCATTGATTTGTCAAAGAAAAGCACTGTGAAGTATCTCCTTTGCTCAGGAACACACCTACACTTCCTACCAAGGATTGTTTATTCACTGAGAGTAAAGTTCAATCGTTACCTGAAGCTGTTCTTCCAGCACAGCGGTAGCTTTGTCTCCACTGTTCTCATCCACCACCACTACCATGTGGGTAAGGGAATTCACCTTGATTTGCTCCTGTTCCAAATCTTCTTGAAATGCCTGCAATTTAAACAGATGTGTATTAGAAAAGACATGTATTAGAAAATGTATTGCAAATCACAAAAAACGCCATGCATTTGAAGCCTCCCTGGTTGGTCAGTAGGAAAAAACAAACCCCTGTAAGAATGTTATAAATTCTGTTGAATTCTGTGAATAATAATTGATATAATTATATTTTGTTGCATTTACATATATATGGTAACATAAGTATATTTCAGAGACTGGCATTACTTTCAAGAAAATTACTTACCAGTACTCACTCACAAGTCCTAATTCTTCATACAAAATATCAAACTGAAAATTTGGGTTGAGAAAACATTTGTGAAGTTGATGAAGGTGATGGCTTATAGATATCACTGTAGCATGCTTACTATATACTGCACATTTTAAACAGAACCGGTTTAGATTTTATTCTTCATATTACCATAATAAAATACCTGAATATCACAAAGATTAAAAAAATATGTGAAAAATGACACACACTTTCATTAAACAGCCACATCTTCTCTTCTGGCTGGCACGCCTTCCACATTAATAACACCGGATAAATCTGATGAGGAGGCCTGACTCAAGGATGGAAAAAACATGCAACATTTATTGCAGAAATGAGACAAACTGAGAGACATTTTATGATTTTTGCATGCCTAAGGAAGAATCCCCTTTTTCCTCTTTAAGCCAGGGCCAGATGCAACGAGTCTGAGGAGAAACTTTGGTTGAGAAACAACAACCTCCAGGAAGTGAAACCACTTACCTCAAACCTGCCCAAAGTGATACTTAAACAGCTCCTAACTCTCGAATTCCTGCGACACTCCACAGAAAGGTCAAGCGAGTGTCTCTGACCCTCCCGCATCTGTCCAGACTGGATCGCACCTTTCGCTGTCCTCTTTTTTCACAGCACACACACAGGTTGTGTCTCTTCAGGTTATACCCAACAGCATTTTCCCCCCTTTTTAAACTCCTAATATTTATCTGCCTCTCTGTGAAAATTTACTGTGTTGTTTTGTTTCTTAAAAAATCCCCTTGAAATGGACTTGTTGCCTGCTCTAAAGTCACACACACAACTATGGGCTGTGGACTACGGGCCTCAGTCTTGCTGACTCTAGTGTATTTCTTCGTTCTAAATTCCTTACTCTTAACACATTTCAGTTCTGTTGTGGGCATAGCCTTTGTGCCAATGTGTTCGCAAAAGTCCTCCTTTTGCAGACGTTCACACCTGGGATTGCTGCTTGCTGCAGAGGGTTATGACTGCAAGGTGGTTCTGAAGGGCCGGGACATATGCCAGGCCAGGAGAACAGTCCCCAGAACTCAGATTTCGCAGCTTTTTATGACCCAACAAGAGAGTGCAGAGAGCTCCTAAACCAGATGGCATACCACAGTTTGCTAGTCTCGAGGTCAAATATCTTATTTCAGCCGTATGACAATAAGTGGATTGCTTCATAAATCTACAGCTAAAAGAGAAGGTGACCTGTTTCCCTGATCAGTGTGCATCCATCCACGGGCAAAACCAAACCTGAAGCAAAACCAAGGGATGAGTGATGCTGTACAAGTGAAGGAATAGAGGGTGCTTTGGATGTGTGAGTCTTGCACAGAGTATAAAAGATTTGAAGAGCCAAGAAGCTCACAAAACCTGAAAATTTAGCCATTTTCTGATCCCCGGATGGATACAATTCCCCCTGAGCTAACATGGCTGTTCTTTAAACTCAGTGCTGAGAGTCTAATTCTACCATGAAACTCACTGGAGAGAATCACTTGTGGACAAGAGCTTGCTGAAACAGAAATTTACTAAGGACAGTCTTAAGACTGGAGCATGCTCAGATCAAATCATTTAAATTCAAGTTTCTAACAAGCTTTTGTCAGCCTGTAGAGAGTGCATTTTTTCAGGGACTTAAAATGTGGGTAGATGTTGAGGGATGGGAACAGCAAAAACAGCAGCAGCAAACCCTACAGGTCCTCTAATTGCACCCAGAAAGTGCCCAAAGTGCTTGTTAACAACCAGAACATTCATTAGAAAGAGAATGTTCACACAAAGTTAGTTATCTAGCAGCACCTTTCTTGACAAGCCTTTATTTTCCTAAGAACCTATCCATTCCTTGATGTGACATAAAGGACTCAAAGGAAGAAACTTAAGAGAAACACACACAATGCTTATAAACACCTACGTGTAGCTGTCTGGGTATATGCTCTGCAAGAAAGACAGAGTGCCCTTTTCTGCAGCAGCTTACTACAGACTTTTAGAAAATACTGGAATTTAATGTCAAAGACTAGAGAAGGAGAGGCAAGAAAAAACAAAACAAAAAAAAAAACCCAGACCATTAATGATCTCTTTTGTGAATGCGCTGCCACATGCAACTAATGTTCAAACATATGAAAATCTGTATGGGGCCCAGAAGCTCAAAATATGCTACTGGCAACAAAATTAACAAATGTCTGCCTTTGAGGTAGTTAATTAGAAGAGCTTTAAGATACTGTTAATTACACAGCTAAAATAGATTGGGAGTTTCCTTCATTTAGGAACAAATCAGCCAAACACTCTGAAATACAAATTCCTAATTTTTCCATTTTTAGGGTCTCTGTGGATTAAGAGACAGTATTTTCATTTTAAAGCCATATGAGAAGCACCAAAAGAAAATGCAATAATATCTAGTAGACAAAATACAACTAGTAGCTAAGCTTCAAAGGAAACAAGGAGCAACATTTATAATAAAAAAGTCCTGGAGTTCTACTAGTGTATGATCTTTCTCAAGAAGGACTATTCCATTTTTTCAGATAGTCATTGCTGCTAATATCTTTCGTCACTGCTTTGATCATTCTGATCAACATCCCAAATATTCAAAATCAACTTTTTTTGTAACAATAAAATGTAGAATAACAAACCAGTAAACTATCAGTTGCATTAAAAGTACATTTTTGGTTAAACACAAAATTTCTGTCTTTGCTGAAATCTATTTCATTTGAAATAATGCCTATCATCCTATCTTTTAACTCATGGTTTCTCCCAATAATTTTTACATCATTAAGACTGAGTTGTTCAGTCATGTGAGTGAGACTTTAAGAAAGGTTTGGGGTGATTTTTTTTGTCACTTTTTTACTTCATACTGATATGAAACATTTCTGTTATTGAAACATTTAATAACAGAACAGTGTTATTAACATTCCTGAAATTTTGTCTTTATGATAAGCAGCTTTGCTGCGTAAAATGCTATATTTGAAAAACTTGCAAACATGTAAGTTTGCATCACAGAACAGATATAGCATCAGGCCTAGAATTTCTGTTTTTCTTCAGCAGCCTTACTGGGAAAACAGAAAAATCACCTTTAAGTTAGAAGTGGATCATGCAGTCTCTTGCGGTTTGTGACCTCTCTTTTGACAGGACTGTAAAAACTTGTTTCAATTTTAAATGATTTTCAGGGCAGTGTTAGCCAAGGTACTAGAGGGCAGATCTAACACAGGCCATGAAGCATCAAATGGCAAAAATCTGTCAGAGAGTAGAGAATTACTGAGGTAGAAACATCAATAGATTATGTCTGCGGATCTCCACAACCTCACAATTTTTCTGGGCTTTCTATATTTGCCTATGTGTTCCTATCATAATCATGTTTGTCATGGATGAATAAACAAGTTTACATATTACATAGATCAAATGCTGTACAAAGACAAATAAACATGTATATGTAGATGCAAATAGGAAACGAGGTTTATTTTCAAAAATGAATTAACATGAAAACAGACAATTTAATCCAGTAAACAAAACAAGTTTTTCCATCCTGGAATGAGGAAAATTTGCTCAAAATGTCTTTCACACTACTCTTTGGTTTGTTATTTTTCATTAACTAAATAGAGTACTAAAACATATATTCTAAAGTTAACAACTTCACTCCGACTATGTGACAGCACAATAGGATTACATCTTCAGAGTCCTAAGAGTCCAAACAAGATTAGGCAGCTCAATAATATTAATTTTTTATATCAGGAAGAAAAGCCAGAGTTGTGACACAATCGCTGCACAAAACCTTTTTAATTGTACAAAGCAATCAATGGTAAAACAAATTTTCACATTACTGTGCTGTGTTCTAATGTCAAGGGTAGACCTTTTAAAATGTCAGAATTTCACTGTTTTTGTTTTGTTTCCAGAAACTGCACATGAATTCAGTAATACAGTACCTAAATATGAATTTAGAGTAACTAAATTCTGTAACATACCTTATGTTCTTCTACTTGACGCTTCAGGTCCTCTAGATCGGGACCTAAGGGCTCTGAATCAACTGTCTTTGTCCTTTTCTCTGTTTTTGTTAGCCAGTCACCTAACTGGGCTAGCTGTTGATTTTGAAGATCCATTAGAATTTTATGTAAACTGTAAAAAAAAAAAAAAAAGTAAATTTATATATAGAAGAAAGCAACAGAGCAATGGGCAGAAATGTCTGCCCTGCATACTCACAATTATCCTCATCATGCTTTCAAATTAACTTTGAAGGAGTACAGAGAGTAGAGACTGTGCAATAGTTTTGTGAAAGGTTTACTCAAATTGTTTCTTCTCACAAGCTCAATTGATACTGAGAAAAGAAATCTATTCAGCAGAGGCTTTGCTTTCACTACTGAAACACATCATTTTTGCTGAGACAGAAAAAACAAGGCTTGGGGCATTTCAGTTGCTAAAAGGATGTTCATGAGGCTACAGCTCAAGACAGGACAATACATTCTATTACCAAAAAGGTAACTGAAACTTGGTTGAAGCTGTTTTGAATTAGTCATTGATTTTTTTTTTCATTAGAAGTGCAAGTTCTGTGTGTGAATTATCTGCGATCAAATTTTCACCTCTAGTTGCCTTTCTATTAGAACTGCTTGAAAAAATATACTCTGATATCTCAATATCTATACTCTGATTTCTCAATAGCTGTACTCCCTAATACAAGTACTTAAAAACCCCACTATCCTCAGAGAGCTCTGCTTAACATCTTTTCCAATTATATAGGTACAAGAGAGATTATTACATTTTTCAGTTATTCAATGGATAATACTGTAGCAAATTAGGAAGTATACTAGCTTCACCTAAAGAAATTATTTTGACTGACTGAAAACAATTTGTCAAAATATCTATTACAAATCCTTGACATTTCATACTTACCATCTTCAGATATTCTATACTTTTTATCTTATCTTTCTCACTAATCTAGTCAAATTATCTACTGAGATCCCACTGGGAGAGGTGCAATATGTGCATACTGGGAGGTCAGCAACTTGAGAAATGCTTGGACAAATCCAAACATTCTGTCACAATTTTGAGATATGCCCAGGTAAAACAATTATTTCTGGGTTTTAATAAACAATTTTGGATTTTCACAAATCCAAAAATTTGATTTGATCAAACCTCCAAATTTATAATTTTGAAAATTCACATCAACAAAAGAAGTACCAAAAGAAGTACCACCTCTATATTTTGCCAAGTACACCTTTCGAAAGAAATAATCACCACAGAAGACTGCATTTGAACATGTGAATAGCTACTTTTGGGGAGACTTTAAAACTCACCTGAATCACAACCTTGATTTAATAATTGTCAACACCACATGGACATAATATGCCAAATCTGACAGCCTATTTGTAGCCTATTCATAAGTTAAGAGACATGCCTGAAACTTCAGCACATGGATCATTGAATATTTTTTATCTTATTTATCTCCTATGTTTCCAGCAAACCAGAGGAGTGGTAACAAGTGGTAAATGAGGGAAAATCTGGGCTATTGAGAAAATGTGTAAGTGGTGGACAAATGAATCCTGACAAGTACTTGGCTCTGAAGCACGCTTTCTACTGCATAAAAAGGGTGGGCTGGTGGCAAATGCTTCACATTTAAGAAGAAAAAAAATGCAGAATAGGCCAGATGAGGCAATCTTACAGAAACTCTGACTTGAAAACTCATTAAAAGAAATAAAAGGTTGAAATATGTCTTAGTAATAACTGTTTCCCAAGTTATTCTTGATTGATCCCTGATGGTACTGAGATAGTATCAGTTTTCATGCGTGCAACTCTGTGTAACTGTGCCACTTTCCAGAAATTCAATTTCAAACCATAAATGACCTAGTTTTTAGAAGATCTTAGAAGAAAAGGGCCAAAGAAAATAAATTGCTATTGCTAAAAACTGGAATTTCCACAAAACTTGAGACACTGAAGAAAAGAAAAAAGTTCCAA
>NW_010582726.1:30653-59963 GCF_000705375.1 Tinamus guttatus
GTAGGTATCAAAGAATACTACTTGTCTAATTTATCTTTTTCAAGATTTTCTTCTAGGAAGAAGGTCCCACCGATCTTAATGATATGCTAAATTTCAAATCGTTTATCAATTCATTATCATAATGGCTGGAAAATATAGGCAGTATCTTTTCCAACATAATCACTCTCACTTTCTTTAAGTGCCTCATCATTATACCCTGTGGTTTGCAAGGACTGGCTATCTCAGATCTACCTCATGTCCTTTTTTTTCAGAGTGCATTCTCTGCTCTTAAAGTTCTGGACTAGGGTATTAAAAATATTAAATATAATGCTTCATCCTAGAGAGATTTTTTTTAGTGATAAATGAAATAATATCCTAAGTGCTATAGAAAATCTGCTAAAATAAAGAGAATTTGTTTTAAAAAACAAGATATGATGAAATACTTACTATAAAGAATACTGATATTATTCTGAAGCAAGGAGCATAAACTTGAAAATGAAATAATCACAGCTGATTCTTAAGTAGAAGAATGTTTCTCTTTTCTTCCCATTTTTCAGGTACTTTCTGGTTTTCAAATTACTCCGATAAACATCTGATAGAGGTTTTAGTATCCATTTATATACCTCAGGAGATTATTGTAATCTCCGTTTATGGTATGGTCCTTATGCATTTCAAATACAAAATACTATTCCATTGAATTTAATGTGTTTTAATAGTTGCGGAATCCTCCATAAAGGGGCAAATTGTATTAGGTTTTCCTCTCCAGTGGTTCATTTATCACTCTGAGTTGCTTTACTACAGAGAATCCTATTTAGAGGCAGACGACAGGAAAGAAATGAAAAATCCTGTTCTTTTCTTCAGTGTGCTAATGGATTGCTGTAGGAGTCAAATATTTTCAATACATAGTAAATACAAGGTAAACCCCATTTGTGCTGCTTTTCCATATGGCATTACAGTGTTCCCAACTTTCTGTAATATTCTGACAACATTTTTTCAAGTCTTGAGTCTATTTTTTTT
Organism: Tinamus guttatus; assembly: GCF_000705375.1. The sequence continues at coordinate 31,650 of NW_010582726.1, forward strand.
AGTATCCTTTATCAATAAGTCTTTCTACTCTATTTTTGATCACTTGCTTTTGTTTCCCCTGTGCTGCAGCATAAACTGCTTTACTTGCATATCCTACTGCTGCTACCACAGAGGGTAGACAGCCTTTCTGTTCTCATCTTCACAAATTACATCTGTGTCTGGATAAAGATGTCACTGTCATCAGTACCACGCTCAAAAGATTACACTTTAAACTGAAGCTAAAACTCTGAGGTCCCTCAGAGTTTAAATGAGGTACACTAACTCAGAAATATGTTATGTAATGATATGAAAGCTCAGTCAAGTTCATAATCCTCCAGGTGGTATTTAGAAATCTGGTGTTGACCCAATAGATCAAAACTAGCCATCTCCAAGTGTACCACCCCTGCAAAACTTTATTTTGCCCTAATCTGTTTCATGGAATTAATAACACTTAATTTCTTGTGTACTATCCCTTTTATTTCAGGTCTCTCTGATTTCATATTACACAAATATGGGCAATGACCTGTAGCTGTACCTAGGAGATAAATTTAACAATCTAAGAAGATATTTTGGTAGACACTCTTCAACTCAGAGATGAGATTGCTCCTTGAATTAAATGAAAATAAATATAGTAAATAAAAACTGCCTACAGGAAAGTGTCATGGATTTTTCTTCTCAAATAAAATGGCACAGCTGGAGGAAGTTACTTGGAGAGACATTAGAAGTCCAGCAACAATTGAGACTTAGAGACTTTCAAAGACATGTAAGATTATAACAGATAAAAGCACAAAAATAACTTCTCAATATAGTACCTGGTATTAATCAGAAAAGTAAATCAAACATTTTGGATTACATATAAGAAAAAAGAGGGCATTATTATGTGATTGAATAATGTCCTGGTTTGCCATTTAATACTGGGTGTGATTCTAGTCTTCTTTCAAGTTAGAACTGGAAAAAAGACCAGAAAGAAGGATATGGATAATCAAAGATATGGAAAAACTCTCATGGGAGAAATAATTAATCAGGCTCATAATCTTCAGTCTGGAAAAGAGATGACGTATTTATATATGTGGAGAAACTGAGGAGTATACTGCTGATCATCACTTCCAGTATAGCGACTAGAGGGAATCAATTAAATTAACAAACAAACAACCAAACAAATGCCCACTATGTTTCAGTATTTCATGCTAGAGAAGAAACCAGCACAAAATTCATTGGAATTCATTGTCAAAGGATGTTAAGGATGCTCAAAAGTTTACACAGGCTCAAGGAGAAACTGAATTAATAGCTAGGAGAAAAACCAACGGCAGGCTACTGAATACACAAAACTATTTCCATCTCAGGAAATCCCCTTAGTTAAAAACAATGGAGGTTCTAAGAGTCCTATAGAGAAGTTTGTAATAAAAGGCATGTCCTGTTAGTTCAGAGCAATGGTCCAAACAGCCCAATATTCAGACTCCAGCAATGGTGATAGGAAATGAATAAATGCTGGTTCAGCAAATTGTGTTCCTCCCTTAAAGCTTATCCTTTTCTTCTTCTCTTATTCTCATAGTGAGGACAATGGCCTGACCACCAAAGAAATTCAGCTATTTCTTAATATCACACTTGCAAAAGGACTTGTTACTTGTTCTCCAGCTATAATGGAGTCAACGAGAGTTGCTCACTTAGGACTTGTGCAATATGTCTTTCTGAGAGGAAAATTAAGACCTTAGTGGAAAGACTGTAATGAAGTCTAGCTTCAAGACTTGAAAATACGCAATAGCATTTATTGCTAATTCTTCTCTAACAGGGAATATACATTATTGTATTACTCTTATTAAAGTTTATTTTAATTTGAAATTACAAGAATAATCTGAAGATTTATGTTCAAGTAGTCTATTCTGTATTGCACATTAAATAACTCCTACACACAGTAAATGACTAAATGACGTCAGCAAAGACGGTGCATTATACAGATAATCAATGGACCATTCTTTCTCTAAATGGCACTTTCCCACAAGTAAAATTAGGATTAGTTTCAGAATTTTAACTACTGAAAACAGACACCATCATATCAAATGCTCTAAAATGCATAGTTATTACACATTTCCTATGAGAATTCTGAATACATATAGAACTTTTTTTGAATTGTGTAATTTGCTGTCAGATAAACCTGTAGGACAATATTTTCTGATAAGCTAACCTTCTATTTACTGGATTTTTATTGGATCATATTTGGATCATATTTTGCAGGTTTTAAAGATTTTTCCCTTTGTCTCTCAGTAAGATCTCCTCCATTGTAGTTCTATCACTGTGTGATACTTGCTGAAACAATGAGAAAAAGTGAGGTAGCTTATATAAATTCTGGCAAAAAAGTTATTAGTGTCCAAGCTGTTGATAGTGCTCATCTCCAAACAGTCTGCAAATCTAGAGGTCAATACATATTACATTTTAGGAAAAGAAAGATCTGAGACTGAGTCTAATCCAGAGTGAATTGAAATAAAGTCTGACCTGTTAGTAAAACTCAAGACTGTTCCAGTCAAACCACATATATAATATTTTTGCTGACATATTACTTACTTGCTTTGTTTTTCCATGCTGGCTACCCTGAGACTTTCCCATCGAGAATTAAGTAGATTCATTTGTTCTTGGATTTCATTTTCTTCATCATCTGAAAGTTTCCCAAGTGACAGAAGTTGACTTCCAACTTGCAAAACATGGCCGACACGTCCTTGGTGGGCTGTTAATTCCATCATAAAACCCTGACAATAAGATGAAAACTCTCTTTTAAGTTCAATTTTTGTGAAGAATAAAACAGTCACAGGAGAAATGTTCAGTTTTATCTTTTTTCCAAAGTTGATTTTCAAATTTACTTTTGATTTTTCTGCCCCCCACTCTAAAGCTTATAATAAAAACAGAAATAAATATTTTGACTTTTTGCATATGGTGTAGTCTCTAGTAATATCTTTGAATTGTATAAAACAAAATTAAAAACAAAGAAAAAGGAGTGAAAATAACCTAGAAATATTTTTACTTGTTTTATACCTCTGACTTTTAACATAGCATACAAGCAGATATAAGACTACTGAAAGCTTAGTATATGTACCTCATGGGTGTGAAACTGTTCTTTAACAACTTCTACATCATTGGATATGTCTCCTTGTGCTTGTAATGCGTCTTCAGCAGAGAGAAGCCATGTGAGTACTTCCTCTAAAGCAGTTTGATAGCTGTCAAGGTCCATTTCTGATCTTGTCAGTGTGGTGCTAAATGTCTTTTCTTCAACAGTTTCTACAAACTGATCAAAAACAAAAATTTAGAGTAATGCAAACAGCATCTACTCCAACAAGCCTACAAATGAACAAATGGGATGCCATTGTCTTGTATCACAAAAAAGGATTAAAAAAATAATTATCTGGCTAATGAGCAGAAGGAGTCAGTATAAAAGCTATAACAAGAATCAGCCAAGACTGAGAGAGAAATTACAAAACTCAGAGTAAATTAGATATTTTACAATAGAATTCACAATTGCTAGTAACTATTCTGAGTAGTGACAATATTTAAATTATACCTGTACAGTGTTCTTCTACTTGCTTTTCAATAAATACTATAATTTTCCATTCTTAGTTTACTATTTCACATCCAAGTATTTTCTCTTGGAAATGAGGGAGAAATATTTATTTTCCACAACATCAAGAAAGCAGCAAGTTCCATTCAGACATTGCAGAGAAAATAATGGAAATGCCACGCAGAAAGGAAAACAACCCTTTAAACAAACTATTACATTTGAACAATCCATAGACCCCCATTTTATTAGTACTATGCTATAAAGCCAAAAAGCTCAGAAATCACATCAGAAAATGAAGTCATATTTTTTACAAAAGTGTGAAAAAAACTGTTCATTTCTCTTCCCACACAGGTTAATGTCACACTCATTCCTTAGTAGCCAAGTAATTTTGACAAACACAGAATTTACATATTTTACATGTTGAAGTCAAGAGAAGTCAGTAACAATTTAGTTATCACTGGAATAATGGACTAATGGAACAAAATAAGCAAAATAGGGGGGTTGTTACAGAAAATTTCATCTAATTTATTTGCCAATGAATTCTAAAAGAAGTTAAATTTGCTATGAAGTTAGCATAAAAACAAAATTTTATGTAAAAATGACTATTCCTTTATCAAAAGTGATACAAAGGCATTTGAATGATTTATTAGTTAGCAGAAATTGTCCTTACCAATGTACTCATGTCAGTAAAATACTCATAGAAGATCATAAAGTCTTGCAATGTAGTTTTGTACAGAAAGTTATATTAATATAACTAAAAGCAGGAAATGTAATGCATGCCATATCATTGTTCAAAATGAAATTCTCAATTTTGATCTTCACAACAAATTCATTCTTAAGTGCATGGATCTTAGATTCACATGCAACTCATGTGAATTCTAGTGTCATATACTAGCTAAAATGCCAGTGATAACTTCATTGCCACTCCTGCATGAAAAAACAATGTTCAGTAAATAAATCCAGAACAGAAAAATGTTGAAATCAATGTCATTCTTCTCTTAGTTTTAAACAAAGCACTGTCTTATAGCATAAATAATGAAGTATAGACAATGCTTAAGACATACTCCTGTGGCAAAAATGACTGTCTAAATGTCCAATTCTTCATTTTAGGTAATGCAAAAGATACTAAGTCACCCAACTGCATTACATTGCTGCAGCAGCATCATTTTCTGTAGTACCTAGTACTACAGATGCTATAGTAGCTGAGTAAGACTGTGGATATAATGTCTGAATGCTTGCAAAGATCTAATTATCTCTGACAGTTATTTGTCTGAAAATTTTCCATCTGAAAACTGAAAATCTTTTTTTTTTTTTTTCTCCTTAAATCCAGTATGGGATATTATCTCATAGGTGACAAATGCAGAACCAAGTGCACGCCAACAATGCTTTCTGTTAGAAAGAAATACACAACAAAGGTCTCCCTAATATTTTTGACCAGTCTTCACACTGCTTTCTTTCATGTAATAAATACGTAAATACATGCAGCTCTATTGAAAAATTATGGACTCATGACCTTCAATAGCCAAATGATTCAGATTATTTTATGGCTAGAAGGGGATCTTGTAATAAACCTTGAACAGATGTTAAGAGTGCAGGAAAATAAAGAAAACAACAAATACCCAAAATGGAAATCAAAAGACTTTCCTGGCAGGTATTGCAGACCATGTTTTCATTTAAAAAGATCCATTTTCCAGCAGACAGAATTAAGCAATGTTTTAGAGCATGTATAAGCAAAGGACTGTGGAATAGTGTCAGTAATCTCTATATGCAGTGTAGTGTGGAAATAGCTACTTTTCTGCCCTTACTTAAAGCTTGTGGCATTGCTCATAACAGAGTGCTCAGATCAGCTAAGAGGTGAACGGAGCAGAGAAAGGGATGATTTTCTTGGAGCAGAAAGAGTTTAAAAAGAGATGAAAGCATTCATATATAGATATAATAATGATTTAACAATTCTCAAATAGTGAGGCCTGAGAGAGACTCATTTTATCTCATTTTTACATATATCAGGCATATGAAAGGGTAACAGTGAGAGAATAACCATCAGAAAGCCACAATATTAGTAGCATCTTGTTATTCTGGAACGCACTGAGTATGTAGAATATTTGTGTTTGGATTTGAAATGTACAAATGTAGCAACCATCTGAAACCTTTAAATCAATTTAAGCTAATCATCCTCATTGATGTCATTGATAAAAATCAAGCCATACCTACCCACCTTGAAAATGAGACTAAAATTCTTTCTGCATCCTTAAGTTAAGTACCTCAGTTGTTACTAAGCCAAAGAAAGGAAGCAATGTCTAGGCATCATTGATCTGAATCTGCAATAGCAGAGAATATTTACATTGTGAAAAATCTGCAAGTGAAGGCTTTTAAAATGCTTCTTGGAGTCAACATTTGGATCTAACTTTACAAAAATCATATAAACATGTATTTTAACTCCACTGCTATACCATATCTTCACTACTGCAGCTTGTGCTGCCAGCTGCCTGAAAGATAACTGTACATCTTCTTTGCCCTGTGTACGCAATGAAAAATACCTAGACGCAGCATCAGAATCTCAGACTGTGTTATATAGTCCTGACCAACATTTTGTGGCAGGTGAGTAAAACCTGCTATGTGGAGACAGTACTAAACCAATCACTTCAATACGACCTGAAAAACATCACAGATTACAAACTTATCCCTCTAATTTACAGGTAATGAGGTGAGATTGAATATAGAAGGAAGGAAGACTAGCAGATTACTGCTCTTGCAACAACACCCCCATCAAAAACACATTTCTTTTGGCTCAGCTCTAAACACCATATCGAACACTAACCTAATGTTCACACTTGCAAGTGCACAGCTACTGAACTAACTCCGATGAGTGTCCTGCATCATACAAGAGACAAAAATGAGTTAGTTGGCTTAATAACATCTTCACTTAGATACAGGCTATCCACTATCATAACACAAACCAAATTTCAGCATGGAGAGTCTAGAGCACCAAGACTAATCCACACTGAAATAATATACGCAGTACTAACACTGAAATCCTTATTTTTTTAAAGTAAGGACTGAAGTTAAAAAAAAAATCAGTAAAAAAAAGTATCATATAAAAAAAGAAAAGAACATTTCCTGTTAGAATTACATCTGAATTTGTAATAAATCTTTTCACAGTTTCTAAAATACTGAGACAAAATTAAGATTCCAAGATAATTGCATGTAGTACGCTGAGAACAAAAACATAGATCTATTAATTCAGACATAAACATAATTGCTATTTCTAGCAATTCTGATAATTTTAAGAGATTAAAAATAGTTAAATGCTGAAATTAAATTACTCTTGTGCTATATAACTAGAAAGACTATATAAAAGAGGAAAAAAACCCTTCTCAAATGGGCATACAATCTCATTCTTCAATCAAAAAATATTCTAAAGCAAAGAATTAGTGATTACCCAGAGTAGTTTTTTTTTTTTTTTCCTTAGCAAAGGCAATTTAAGTCCAGAATAGTTTTCCATTTTTGAAGATATCCTTTGCATGATTGTAGCCTTAAATAGTAGCACACATTAATCACTCTTTAATCATGTCTCTTAGCAGGTGGGACTAATACCACTGCCTATCTTTCCAGTTGCTTGAAGTCTCTCATTACAAAATCATATTTTACACTTCTTTAAAATTGCCAAATTATGACTGTACAGGCTAAAATGTTCCCTGTAAGAATTAATACATTTTTTTTTTTACTGATACTTTCAGCCAGAATGTTTCTGAGCATTTCTGAGAACAAAATTAGGGAGACACATCATCTCTAACATTTGTGAGAATAATATTGACCATTCCCTTGTTCTAAATGAAGTAGCATTTTCATTTTATCAAGGATTTCAAATGCTGTGTTCATGAATGAAAAGGTCCTGGGTCAGGGAAATGTTTTTTTGCCATTCATATGGAAGATCTGCCCAATTTGGCCTTATCATAAATCAGAAAAACTGCAGCTTTGCTTGCTCAGTTGAGACAGCCTAGATTTTTAGTAGCTGATCTTCCTGGTGTCTCTGTTTCCACTGGTAATGCTTCCACCTGCATGAACTGGCCTGTCCTTGCAACTGGTGGTTTGAGATGCAGGAGACGATCAGTTTATGACAACTTAACAGAGCTGAGTCTGCATGCATGTCAAGATGGAGAAATGTAGAGCCAGGCAGTGTGGCGAATGTACAAAAAGAAGCAAAAAAGTTCTTGACCTACTGCCAGAAAAGGGATGAAGGAAAACAAGTCTCTTCCGCTCACTATATTAGGCAAAGCTGGTACAAAGACTGATTTATAGCTGCAAGGGAAACTGGGCTCCTAGTGACTGGGAGTCTAGAGGCCTACTGAGATCAACTGAAAGCTAGTGAAAAAGCTTGGAAGCAACTGGGGGAGATGATCAAGGAAAGGAATAAGACTGGGAGCTAAGGAGAAATACAAAAGTATTAAGAGCTAAGAGAGAGAAAACAAGCCTACTGGACACCTGGAATAACTGGTCACCTGGAATAACAAAATTTTCTAACAATGTAAAAGCTGTGTCATTTAATATATATGATATAAATGGTCTTTTACAAAATAAATCATGCTTTTTTACTTAGCATGTTTCTCCTAGACACTCATGCTTAAAAACAAATATTACAGCAGGTTTTGCATAGCAGCAACTTGACTCTTTTTTCCCCACCAAGCCTAACAAAGCATATTCATTTTATTAACTTCCCAGGAATATATTTTGGCCCATGCTTATCTAAGTGTTTTAATTTTATCGTTTTTTTTTTTTTTATGCTGACTGTATAATGTATTGCTATATTTGAAGTATTAGTGATGGTGACAAAACACACAGTATTTGCCTCTCTGAAGAAGGCACTTTCCATTCAAGCAATTAAGAATCATGTCTCCAAACAGTAATACAATTTGAGGTAGACGCATTAAATCAACTGCTTGTGATTGAACTGCATTATTTTCACCATTTAAATTATGATTTCTTGTTGTTAAAGTTGCTTGTTGCTCAGTCTTCCCACCAGTTTTCAATGCTTCATTTTTCTTCTGATTCCAGAACAAGATATATTTTAATGGACATTATTTCTCAGGAGCTGTCACTTAGTGCAGTAGCCTGCGAGATCATTTGGTCTCTAAATAACGCACAAGTAAGGATATTCTTCACATAATGTAAGTGGAGATTTTCATCCTGACAATACATTTCCATTATTATCTATGAATCTTCAAAGAACTCGCTGGTAATCATTGTCAGCAACATTAAATGGTAACAGGGTCCTGCAAGTACAACATACTTCAGGAAACCTTGAGTCTGCTCCCAGTAGTGCTACAACTTCAGATCAGCAGATTTCTCTCCCTTGAAAAATATCTGTTGCCTTGTACATAAAACAGTGGAAATGTAATTTTATCCACTGATGATAATTATTTCACCTTAAAATTTATGTTATTATGCATATTGTTTCATGTAGTCACATGAGAAAGAATTCAAGATAGAAAATGATTTAAGAATCATGTTTATTATCATTTAAAAAGTGTAACTTCTAAATGTACTAAAGACTTGAATAATGGCTTCTTTAAAGTAGACTACTCTCAGGGAGAACTTTTAAATGTTCCATGTTAATAATATATTTTAGAAGTCCATAAATAGAAAATTTATTAAAACGTATAAACAGAAGAATGAGATTGAAATAGGCAAATTTTGTCTTAGGTAGAGGAAATACAAAAGTGAAGAATTATTTCTTTAACACATCCTATAGGGATCCAAGAAAAAATGCAGACTTTATTACTTTTCTAACCAAAGACAGACAGCCAATTAGAAAAATCAAGGCATCCAAAGCTGTTCTGTTGAAATAAGCTTGCAGATTTCAAAAATAGGTCTACAGAAAGTAGTAAAAGCCAAAAGTTAAAAGTTAAACAAAAAATCAAGATTTTATTCATTTTCAGATATACTTCATTATATATTCTACAACTTTACAGTTAAGCCACTATGAAAATGCATCTCCAATTTTATGGCTCCATCATTCTAGATTGTTAAGTAGTCTTCTCCTTTCACCATCCTACTTAGTTGTTGCTAGCTCCTCTGTTTCTTTATTTTATATCCTCTCTCTCTTCTGCTCCTGCTGTCACCAAAATCAATGTTGTTCCATGACATTTTTCATTTTATTATATCAGTCATCTGAGTATTCTGTTTGCTCTCCCCTCTCACCTTTATGCCTCTCCTACAAGGACCTAACACAGCACCATACACACACACACACACTTATTCACTCCTTCCTTATTACCTTCACTAGCTTCTATTTCCTTCACTGTTTTCATTCAAACCTTGTATTCACCCTGTAGGACTTTTGCAATTCTTCAACTACCAGCACACTATTCCTAGTTTCCCTGTTATGACCTTCCTTGAGGACTATTTACTTCCAAAGCAAAACCTTTTTACCTCCTTTTCCAAATAATAAAAAAAAAAAGTGATTTTCTTCTATGTCTGAAAATTATTTCTCAGGCTTGCTCCCACACTGTCAGCACCAAGCACCCGGGCATCTGCTGTAGATATTCCAACCTTTTAATCTAGGTCTCAGCCAATGAACAGCAAAGCCCCCAGAAAATAACCAAAAGAAAACTTGAACCAATCAGAACAATATAAAGAGAATGCCTTATATTCTTCCAGCTAACTAAAGCAGTTGAGCATGAAACAAGAATGGTATCTTGCTGATTTGATACCAGACTCTGTTTTCCATTATTGGACAGCTAATTCCACATTATAATTATGTTATATAATCACAACATAATGCCACTATACATTTTATAGATAAAGGAAGAAGGGCGGAATGAAAACTGTTCTATCATCTTTGACCAGAAGCAACAACTCCCTGTTGCAGAGTAGAAAGGAAGAAACAGCAATCAACCAGCTGTAGCGATTCTACTAAATAAATTATGGTAGAGGAAAGTCTCCAAATGCTTCATTATCTGTTAAAATTTCTACATCACAGTGAAAAGAGAGTGTTTGCTGCTTTTTTTTTTTTAATATTGTCCTTGCAATCAGATAAAGCTGTCTTCTAATTTCTGAATTTAATTACAAAATACAGAATTGCAAAATGCTAACATTCTCTCTGCCTATAATTCAGTAGCTGTTGGACCTTATAAATCCTGTTTTGGTTAGATTCTTGCTTATATTTCCATCAAGAGAACGGACATAGGATTTGATGGAATTACAGCTTAATTTTTAAAAAGTATACAAAAAATCAAGTGCTGCAGCCTCCCAGCAGTCTTGACAGGAGATCTTAAAATAATTTCCATTGCAACCCATTAGCAAGTCAACATAACATTTTGCATAATTAGGTAAGGATTAGGATTCATGATCTATTGCACCTGCTTGTGCTACCACAACCTTTTTTTTTTCGCTCATCAAGTCCATTGAATAAATGGAACCCGATAATGTCAACATTAGCCCATCCAGGGACTTGATTAAAAGTTCATGAAATGACAATGCAGAGGACAGCAGGCAGTCACACCTGCATATGCAGAAAAAAAAAAGGATTTGAAATTTGATATCGCTGTTCAGAAGACCATTTGATAATTTTGATCTTAATAAACTGGGAGAATATGAAAAACCTGTCAGCAAACATAAGATGCAGAAAGAACATCAACTCATGTAGGAAATTATTCTGATACCTTGACTCAATTTTCCTGAAGGAACTGTGAGGAAAACTTGCATGGAAGACTATGAAGGAGCACAAATACAACACTTGACCCTCACACACTGCATAGAATGATTCTATTTAATATTTTACAGTTGTTGTTCAGTGTGTGTACACCTAAATCCTTGTCTCACAGCAGTTTTAAAATCTTATTTTTATTCAGAACTTTTCAATAGTTAATAGGGTTCTTCCAGTAGTCCCCAAACGTCATCAACATCTATATATTCCCTCTACTTTAGGGGTATTGGAACAAAGGACAAAGTTCAAGGTGACCGATTCAAGACACGTAAGGCCTGATTAGCCAGGGTCCTACACAGTATTTTATTACTTTGAAGCATACTTCTCAGAAAATCCATCTGCTCAATGCTTCATCAGTTTAGATCTCACATAATGCACATAGAAACTCAGAACATGTCTGAAAGATTACCTTGCTCAGACACAAGCGTGTGTGGTAAGGTAAGAATATTCCTGAGCAGCACTAACCCGTTTTAATCCTTAAAATCCGGCATTTCCTCCCTCCTTAATACTTTTCACGAAAGCATATAGCTGCAGCACTGACCTATGGAGGAGAGATGTGCAATGGGTCTTGAGAACTAAGCATCAGTGATCCCTAAATGCAAGTTGTCCTCACCACACAGCCCAGACTCACTTTTAGAACAGGTTCCTTCTGTTCACTGACAGATATAAATATACCAATTCTGAAATTCAAAACTCTATCCTAATGCATCTACGCAAGACACAGAATTTATGGTATTTTAGGCAACATGAATTATGTTATTTCTCCTCTCCTAGGCAGTTGACCTGAATAACATTCCCTTAACAGAGAACAAACCTCTGTTTTGTGTATGTGATTTCCAGAGAAAGCGAGGGAAGGGGAAGGAGGAAGGGAGGGAAGGAGCTAATTTTCAGAAGAGGAATCCCATCTCTTGGCAGTGGCAGCTCCATGGAACATGTAAGCTGGTTTGGGAGATACTCCCAAATAGCAGAAAAAACAGTGAGATGTGTAAATTCTGCACTCTACCACAGACACTGTAGAGAAAAACAGGCACCAACCTATTTTAGCTGCCTACTTGAAACCATCTGTGTTCACTTTTATCTATCCACTGTCATCAGCCCTTCATTTTAGATTCAGTTTTCTCGACAGCACCTAGGCCCAGATTCTGTTGCCCAGGTCGCATACTTTGGCTTCAAGTTCAGCTGTTAAAATTTACATGTAGGCTCAATTTAGGGAAATTTTTAATTCTGCCATACCTAAGTAAATCTGAGTCCTTTCCAGAAACAACTATCCCCTGTCCAACTTCTTAAAAGACACAGAACAGGGAGGTAAGAGCTTTTGAAAAAAAAAACTCTCTATTATTCTATAATGCAAATAAAAGAGTTCATTGCTTCCTCACTTAATATTCACTAACCGGTAGGTTGCTTTGACTAAATTTTTTAGTCCAACAAGAGGCAAACACAATCAATAATGCTTCTTCAAAACCACTGTATTTTGGTAACATTATAAATACTTAGTATCACTATAAACACCATATGGATTTGGGGCAGAAGAATTACACATGAACTGGCAGCATTCCCAGACTGTCTACAGTAGAGAGTAGGGCTTTTCTGAAGTATCTTGTACATGGCTACACATTTGTTTGCTCAAGGTAATGTAAGAAGAATAAAAAACATTTTACAGTCACATTTTATAAAATTAATCTAATAAAAGTTGCAAGACATGGACAGGTTTAAAGAAGGTAATGGAAAGGGTAGAAACACACACATAAAGTTTAATTTTCTATTCAAATTAATTGTTGTCTATACTGTTGGGAATTTTCAGAATTAAGAATTCACAGAAGAAAAAAAATGCTACTTTCAATTAAGGTTTCTTCCCTCAAGTTACCAGTCACACTAGCAGATGTAGAACAAAAAAAAACCCAATTATAATGGACGGAAACAAAATACCTTTAATCAAGACATTTAAACGTGCTCTCTTTCAAAATTTTAAATCTAAGAATCTTACCCAATCTGTCCACTAGTTTGCATTGCATTTGTATTATTTTTTCCATGACCTCTGACGAGCAAAAGCAACTAGTTAAGTAGTATATGTTGTTAAATATAATGCAGGCCATAACCTCAAATATATTATAGCCATAATCTATATTGTTTTCTACCAGATTAAAATGATGACATAAGATTAATCGGACCAAAGATCATTTTTCAGCTTAATTTAATCACTCTGGCTTGCTACTGATTCTACTATTATTTTGGGTTACCAAGCCATGATGGCTCTTTTCAGGATCTTCATTTAAAAAATCATATTTTTATTATTAAATTTAAGTTTTGGAAGTTGAATAAGCAAAGCAGAGATTTAATTTAACATATAACATTAAAACATTGCTTAGATTGATATATTAAAGCACATTAACAGATTCTTTTTTCCAGCTTTAAAACTATTTTAATGTCATCTCCTGGAGACTCAGTTAAAATAAAATTGTAATTACAAACTGCAAATTGATTTTGTTGATTTTTAGTTTAATTGCAATCAATTTCAGATGTTTCAAATGAAACTCTCTTCAGAATTTCTTAAGGCTGTCTACTTGTACATGACCAAAGTATCAAAATGTCTTCAAAATCATCAACAAGGGACATCAACTATAAAAAGAAAAAAGATACATTTATAAAAATGACTTTTTTTTTTGAGGCATAACATCTCACTGTTGAAGTTGAGGGTGGAGATCTGGTAACTTCTGAGTACTCAGTATCATATGCTATTATAGTTGGAAGTCTTCATTAAAAAAGTATTTTCCAAAGTCTTCTGAAATCTCAGAGAACATAATTTTCCTCTTTAAACTTAAACTTTTCTATATGCATTTTAGTCTCTGTTGAATTTTAAGAGGTTTTTTTTTTATTTTAAACAGATATCATAGAAATAAATTTTCAATTTAAGAATAAATTTTCAATTTAAACTTAAAAGTAAACAAGTTTTGCTGTTGCCAAAGAGGCTTAAGTGATTTAATGCTTTTTACAAATGCTGTAGTGTGATTACCTTGCCTGGTCTACATGCTCTGAATATTAAATCAAAGGCTGAAAATGAGAAAAAATACTAACTAGCCATCAGCCAAAGGAGATCTCTTTCTCTTCTGAATGCACAGTATAGCTTTTATAAATCAAGAAACAATATAGAAGTTATTACACATATTTTCAATAGATAATAAAACCGGGAATTACCAAGAAGTATTTGTAGGTATACAGAAGAATATATTAAAACCTTCCTAAATGTTTATAGAGACACAAAAGCATCAGAGTGGAAGAATCAGAGAATAACTTATTGAGAGCTGTTAAATATAGATCTACTATCTCTGGCTCAGAAAATTTACAGGGGTTCTACATATGTAATTAGTCTTACCTCTTTTCTTATGTATCTATTATTGGTCATAGCTGGAAACAGTATACCATATTTGTTAAAAACTTTGTTCTGACCAATTAAAACCACTCTGACACTGCATAGACTTACTGAAGAGGCTCTTAAACCTAACTGTTGTTGTACAAAAGCAGAAACTGGGTATTTTCATGCTCTGTATCTTAAAACTAACAGGGCTATTTCTGAGAAATTTTGCAAAATTCCATGATAGACAACTAAAGACATCTTGATTACAAGAGTTATTGTGTGCTTAAGTTATTATTGATTCCTTTTACCTCCCACATTTTACAATTACATTGTCATTTCCTTTATTTGCCTCTCAGAATTTGGTGAAATGTCATCTATGAAATTTAAGAATGAATAAAATAATTTATCTTCAACAAAAATAAATGCATCTTTTTATAGTTGAAAGAATTTGTTACTGCCACCTTACTTAGTCACTGTGTAATGAAGTGCTGCATAGTGAATTTACATGTGAAAAATAACATTTATGGCAACAGAGTCATATTAGGTAATCTTGAAATAATCTCTATTTTGTGGTTTTGTGGGCTTTTTTTTTTTCAGAGATATTTGTCCATGCATTTTTCATGTTAAAAAATTCAAAATAGTTTCTGACATAAAAGAGAAACACTATTCCATTCCCATAGTTACTATTTCAAAGGTAACATTTCCACTTTATATACATGTAGTAGATACAATAAGTTACCAAACTCTATTATTTATTCTCTTGTAAACACAAATTATACCCCATTGTCAGCCTGAGATGATGAAGCAGAGTTATCCTAAAATAACTACATGCAAAAACACTTCAAAGACCATTATTTTCTCATGCATTTATTTTTTATTGTTCACATTAAATTATACCACAGTTAACTGACTAAAATATTACTTGTTTATTAAGGAAAAATAACGAGGTCGTTTTTGGTGATGTGACCTGAATTTAGCTTCAGGTTCCGTTAGGAGAAAATTCTCTTAATTAAAATCACTTCTCAGATATAATTACTGGTGCGGTGGGCCTAGAAGCATACTTCAGGAACAACAATGCATTTTAGGATTCTAATTCCATTAATATGGAGTATATGAAACAGTGAAGTGTAGCTTGCATAGCTGCCAAATTCTTTAACATAGTTTCATGCTAATAATAATAATAATAAAACAGTTTAAAACTGCATTATAATTAGGTAAATGTACTATTTTCAGCTACATTCTCCTCTACATTATCCCCAGCCTTCTCAACAC
The DNA here is from genome assembly GCF_000705375.1 of Tinamus guttatus. The sequence continues at coordinate 47,502 of NW_010582726.1, forward strand.
TTTGTTTTTATCTTCCTCTTTTCACTTTCCAGTTGCAATCTATTAAAGAGCAATTTTTCAATTGCTAGAATTGTAGACCTTTTGGAATTCCTCCTTTTTTTTTCTTTCTTTCTTTTTTTCCCCCCACCAATTACAATCTCCTAGGGCTAAATTAACTATTTTACTTCTTCAAATGAATAGCAGAATGTTGAAACAGAATGCATACATATTTTATCAGACAGTTTTGCCTGATATTCCTCATGTGAGAGAAAAACAATTGTTTTACAAATGAAATTTTGCCAAGTGATATTTCCCTTTATCATATAAAATACATTCATTTTTAACAAAATGTCATAACACATGAATTTAAATTATATGCCACATATAATATGCTATATATATCACATAGCTTTGCAGTAGCTCTACTAACAAACACAGATAGGAGGTTGAACAATGAAAAGAGGAGTTAAAATTGCGAAAACTAGGAGGCCAAACATAAAAGAACTGTTAGATGTTAGTATAAAGGCCATAATTATAGCAGAGAATGGATTTGGAATTGAATTTAAAAGGAGTAAGAGAGTGCGCAGAGAAGCAGAAGTAGTAAAGCATGGTATGTCATAACAGAGAAACTGTTTACTTGATTCCAGAGAGAAGATACAAAAGCAACGTGATTAAGAACAGATGCGAGTAGGAATAATGAAATCAAAGAAATAATGAAGCCAATTTTTTATGATCACAAAAATTAGGAATGAAATTGAAGGTATTCTGAAAAGGAATGGATAATTACAGGTAAACTACAGAATATTTCTAAAAAGGTAATTGTATTGCAAATTGCATAATGACATAAATGGGCTGTAACGACACGCAAAAAAACTAGCTCAAGAAAAAACTTACTTATTAAGAAAGGCAAATAAACTGGTCAAATCAAACTATATACATAATCAAACTGTATACAGATTGCACAGAGGAATTGATTTCTTATTCCTTGTAATATCTGCAAAAGAAATTATGTGGGAAAACTGCACTCTATTTGCAACCAGCATACAACATGTGGTGACATTGGTTATCACACTCTAATATCTTTTAAAATGGACACAATATTGCAGAATCTCTGCTCCTTGATTACACTATCAAATCTGGCAATAATTCAACCACTGAACTCCTAGTAAATTAATACTAAGTACAAGAACATTGTGCTTTCCCTAAAGGTTTCTACAAATAGCACATTGGCTTCCATTTAGTTGCGCATTTCTACTACCTTATTTTTCTGGCATGTAAGACTAATATCTATCCCTTCTTGATGAAATGTGTTTAGTGAAATACATATATATAAAACTGAAGAATTCATGCTTTCAGTTAAAAAAAATAAGCTATGTATAATTAACGTTTTACATGCATCCATATTTTTGATTAAATCTGAGACAAATATCTCAAAATTTGCAAACTGCAGTATCAATTGCAAATCTCTGTTTCTGAAACTATCCTACACACCCTATACACTTATGCCTATACACTTCTGCATTCTTAATTGCTTTTGCTTTAAAATACAAGATTTTTGTCTATAAAAGTGTTCCACTTCTGCATCCAAACTTTATGACAGTGAAATGAGAAAATATTTTAAAATGCATGCCTCTTACTTTAGATAATAACAACTAAATCATTTCTGTTGATATTACCTCTTACCAAATTTTCTTTGCATAGTGTCCCAGGAAACATTTTATCCTGAATTGCATACAATAACACTATGTAAAAAGAAATCTTCAAAAAATTCAGTCAGCAGCACTGATCTGTCAAGTTAATCCCTTACTTGAATATGAAGAGCCTGACGCTCATACATCATTTTAGTTTACTCTTAAAAGTTATTTGAATTAGGTTAGCAATACCATACCACTGGAATGAAAACCCAGAAACGGCAAGAATAAAGAAAATATGACAAAAATGGTACCACTGGAATGAAAACCCAGAAACAAGAATAAAGAAAATATGACAAAAATGCAAAGCCTGCAAACATGTCAGAGCGTAACTCTGAAGCTTCAGAGTGAAGCTCTAGTACAGTCTCTTTGACTCTAGTTCCTGCTCAAAAAATGACAAAAAGTTGTACATTCAATTCCCTGGGACTATTTAAGATGTCAACATGATTACACTTTAAACACTTACTTTAAATAGCATATTTTTAAAATAAGTGAATTATCAGGAATTACGTGCACTTGGAATAGCAAAAAAATCCATATTTAGGTGTCTAAATAAGCTATTCATTGACAGCCTTCTCAGTATAAGTCTTCTTTTAGCAACACGACAAGTGCATAATGAAAACTTAAATAAATTGCTCGAGAGGCAAACACAAAATGTACGTATGTACAATACATATGGCTTTTCTCTATATAAAGGCTGAAACCATCACCTGATTAAATAAAGACTTTTAGATGGCCACCAAATGATAACTCTCATTGCTAAAGGAGTCGACTGACAAATTACTATTGACCCACAGACCTCCAAGACATCCCACAAAGCAGCTGGAAGTACCTTTCACAGATCTGACAATGCAATATCCATTTAGTACTATCTCCTTGGCTCATTTCTGGCCTCAGGAAAAGATAATATGAATTAGCTGAATATCACTAACTTTGTTACATAAAATCCCTACGGAAAAGTTATAATGAAGATTAAAAAAAAAAAAACACGTTTTAAATTAGTCAGGTTTTATGCAAAGACACACAAAATATACTCACTCTGTACGGAAATGCTCTTCTACAAAAAGAAAAACAATGCAAGCTTTTTTTCCTTAAGTAATGTTAGAAGCCATAAATAACTAAATTACTTTAACACTGAATATGTTTCTCTTTAGATATCTAATACCTTGGCAATCAAGTTCACTTGTTAACTATATGGAATGTGAAAGATATGAAACTCTAATCAGTGAGCTATACTGAAAAGAGTAAGGTCTCAACACGAACTCTGAATAAAAGTGTATTACACACACAAATTCCCTCTTTTGAGAGACACAAAGTCATCTTCTAACTCATGACACAAAGTCAACTTCTTGCTCTATCTTTCTCCCCTTGCCTCACTGTTTTTGATTAGTATCTGAAGTTCCCTCATCTCAAAGTGATACCTCTTCTGGTATAGATCTTTTGCTGATAAAATAATGAATTACGTTTTAGAGTTCCTTTGTTCATAGTTTGGAAGCAAAGAAACTGGAGACAAACTAGTATTAGAGTACCTTTATTTCTTCAAAAAGATCAAATCAAAATTGAGAAGTCTTCCCCACTGAACAGAGTTCAATAAAAATATTTCAAAGTAACAGAAAGTATAGAAGACTTTTTTTTTCCAAAGAGACTGGGAAAAAAATCTAATTTATATTCTTGTAAACTGAAGAAATATCATCATAATATGCAGGAAACTGCCATTCAATTTCAAGCTGACACACATAAATTATTGACCAACAGGACAGAAATAATTTGTAGTTTTGTTTAAATGAAGATGAAATGGTTCATGCAACTTTGGTAAAGAAGCATACTTTCTTACATCAGCTAGGATGCTAAGTGTCAACAAGAGAATGCGAAATATCATAGTAGAAATGTATAAAGTAGAGAAAAAAAAAAGTCTGCCTACATAAAATACCAAACAAGAAAAGTGTATACCATGCATCACCTGAGTATTCTTTTTTGGTTTTAACTTTGACTAAACATGCGTGTTAATTCTATTTACATTAATGGCCATTATGCTTTTATATTGAAAGATTCTCTCAATGACAGGTAAATCATTACTTATTCTTTGCTTCTTCTATTCTTATTCTCTAGTTTATTCATGACTAGAAGGTAAACATATTTCATTTTATTGTATTTTCCCAGTGACATGAAATATTCTTTGCAGACATTCTTCAGAAATTACTAGGTTTTTTTCTATTAATAAATTTCATATTTTAACACCATAAGCAAGATATCATCTTCCATTCCTTAAAACAAAAGCATTTTTGTTTTCTTAAATTAGATGTCTCATTATGACATTGACAGTTAAACTAAGCTGAGAAACAGATTTCTAAGCAAATTCTTCAAGATGTCTGCTTTCCTGAAAGCATTAAGTACCATTGTCTGAAAAACTAGTCCTTAGCTAGAAACCAATAATGAAATTCCATGAAATAAGAAGTCATAAAACACACAGAATAAGAACTCATAACATCTGCTGTTGCCAGAAATTACTCCAGCAGAACTAATAATAAATAACTTCTATTCTAAAAATAAATGAACTATATATAATATCTTTTCTAGAGTTTAAAGCAATTATGTTCCTATTCTACTTGCAATAAGTGCTCTGTACCATCTACAGGTTTCACTCTACCAGTTCATATATCATATCACTATCTGTCTGTTCATAACAGTGCTGTATTTTCATGTGCCCTGCCAGTATAGCCCAGGTTTCAAAAAGCAGGATTTTAATATCCTTAAAAATATCCCTTCACAGTGCCTCTTTTTTTCCTTTTCCACTCTAATGCTGTTACTCCCAGAGTATTTTGAATACTTTTTGCATTTTTAAGAATTTTACCTCATCTAAATATATGTATTATAGTATTTCTTTGCTGGAAATAACCTAATAATTAATAAAGCAAATGCTTACTGCAACAAGAGCATGGGTAAGTTCCAAAACAGCACATTTTTCCATATGATTTGGTATTTTACAGGTCCAATCTCCATTATATTTTATCACGCTTTCAAGAAAGTTCTGAAGAGCAAGAACATTGGAAAACTGTTTCCCCCATTCTCCCACTTAGTTGTTCTTTTAAAAGACATTGCCTCTTCCCGCTTCTTCCCTTAACTCACCGATGATCTCAGACTACAGACTACTCAGACACCTACCATAACCATATTTCTAAGAATATGTCAAGAATCTCACTAAAGCACTTAGTGTCAAAACGGGCAAAACAAAATTCCTTAGTACTGCTCCAGGCATAGACACAAATGCCTTTGCTGCTGCTTGCAATTAATATTTGAAATCAATATGAATACTTAACTTTGATCTGGAGTCTGTGTATGCACTAAAGAAACATGAAGCATATTTTGCAAAATCTAAGAGGGAGAGTCGTCCGTACGAGAATTGCAACACACAATTTCCATTGCAGCAGAATCACTGGGGCAGGAAAGGAGAAATGTGGCACTTAATGATCAGTAGAGATTAGTAGTCTGGACTTTCTGCAGGTCAGTATTTCTTGTAAACATGCAGAACTGCCTGACTTACTTACAAATGTGAGCTACCAAATGCCAAGCCACATTTCTCACAGACTCTCAAAACCTGTAACTGCAATTCTACTCATACCAATATGGGGCAGGGGACAGGGGGAAGTATTGCCCCTGCTCCCTCCACCTTTTCATAAAATGATGCTATAGAGAACAGGAAGTTAAGTTAAACTCTATCTAAGTGATGCAACTAATACTTAGTAAAAGCACTTGTAACTAGGAAATGCAAACCTTACTCTTTTAGTGACATTTGTATATGTACAGTCCACACTTCAAGTAATCCTCTAAAAGCAATACCATCTGAACATAAATCATCCCTGCTGTTCATTTACAGAAAATAAAGGCAGAGTAAACTCAGATGGAACTACCAGGCTCAAGAAAACATCCTCTGGGTAATGAGGCACAACTGAGCTGCTCAGAAAACAGCAGCATTGGAGCAAACTTCTACTGCTATTCCTGAGCATATGTACAAAATGCGGCGCTGCCATCAGCACATCAGAACTGCAGTATTTCTTTGTTCTTCTTTGATTTTGTTTTAATAATAATCCTTAGTTGGAGACACAAAAATGTGATCAGACTAACATCTGAGCAGATAGTCTCATCGTTGCCATTTTTTTAATTACTATGAAATCTAGATAAATGAATCATTAAGAAAACTATTAATAAACTGTTTTTTGACAGCAAGATATGGACACTTATGAACCAAAATTTTACGATTGAGAAGCTCACCTAATATACAGGGATGAGTCTTAATTTAATATTAATCAGATGAGAAACTGTTTAGAATGCTGTTTTTATCTCTAAAATAAAATTTAAAATTGTTGATTACAGAGGTTTCTTAGGAGGTTCTCTTTTCACACTTCTGCATTTCAAATGTTTAACTAGATATAATAAAGGAGTGCAGTGTGGGAATCTGTGTTTTAATGCAGATGAGGTAAATACTCATCTAAATTTAACCAAGTATAAGGGAAAAAGAAATCAAGGACAAAGTATACTATTTAAAGTACATAGAGTTCTCTGTACAGAAATATTTTTACTGATACGATAATCAGGGTATGACCTACATACCCTTGCCATTTTTCTAGTAGCATGAAATAAAGCTTTAAAACAAGCCAAACAAAGTTAACATATTACCAATTTTTTTTTTCTAACCATCACATATTATTCACACTTAACCATCTGTAGGTAAACCAGTGTGGTATTTTCTTTATTAGATTAAATTGGAATGTACAAGAAATAAAGTTGTATTTTATCTATAACATTTTCTGTTTTCTGAATAACTCATTATTCTTTTTTATGAGTCTGTATGGCATAGTCTAATAATTCACATGGGATGTACCACATTCTATTTCTATTTAAGCATTCCTATGCTTAAAAAAAGCTTTATTACTATGTTATGTTGAAAACTTATTTTAAAAATTCTTGCAAAAAACAACAACAAAAAAGTCTAGTATATGGTTTTTAAAGTCAGTTAACTCAGGCAAAGTTTCCATGAGATGTAGAATTTGGAAAATATTTACTCCTTGAGTAAAATTCTAGAGAAGCATCTGTGCTGGTTGGACATGATAGAACAGTTTAAATTGTGAACAGGCAGCAGATAAGTGGAGTGTGGAGGAAAAGGAAAATGTCCAAAACAATTTCTGGACTCTCAAGCAGATGCCTGCTACTTAGTAGCTGCAACCAGTAGAGACAGGTTGCAAATTTTGGTAACACTTGGACTAAAGGGTGGCACATCCTAAACCCTCCCATGGATACAAAGCCAAGAGACACAAGCACTAACTAGGAGGCTGTGCTGCTGCTCGCTATTTGAATTGGGAAAACTTTTTTATTCATAAACTTCTATATTTATGAACTTATTTTGGGCTGACCCTCCTGGACCAGCAGTGTCCTCCCTGCTGGGAGTGGGTGAAGGAGAAAAACATGTAGGAGAAAGGCTCCAATCTTGAATGCTCTTCAACACCCACCTAGCCAGACCACCCTAGCCAGACCACCCTCGCTAGACCCCTACTTTGTCTCACCCCGACAGTATCCTAACATTTTTCTGCAGCAAAAATACTTGAAAAGAGTCTACAATATTCCAACCAAAGAAGTCACAAAAATTAGTTAAACTTGCTGCTGGAATATAATCTATAAATGAACCATTTATAATAAGTGTATATAGAAAAATATAGACTATATGTAATCTATATAGGAAATATAGTTTATAAATGAAGCAGTGACACAAAATCAAAGTGTCACATTGACACCCTTTTAAGCCCAGAGTCCTGTAGCTGCCATCAGTTTGCCAGACTGCAATTGAAAAGTTAGAATATAATATGCCTGAAATTGTTTGCTTTATTTTGCAAACTGTTCCTTGAAAACAATGCATTCAGGAGATCTCCTTCAAAAATCCCTAAGAATATTAATTCTCCATTGAAGCATGAATAAAAACAGAATAGCCTTATCCTTTAGCAATATTTAGCTACTAAAAAGCATTTCAAAAGCTTGTATTCAGGATCTTCTTATTGTTGGCCATAATCCCTATTTTTCCAAAGTTCACCATTCGTAATGTATCGGACTATTTTATTTCTATTTCAATAGTCACTACGGTTAATTTAAATTAAGTTAAGCATGTAAATAATTGGATCCCTTCCCAGATGAAGGCTGAATTTCTATTCCAGCCTGAAATGGTAAAGTGTTTATACAGTATTAGCAACAGAGTTCCAATCATTGCGCTTACATTATGCTGGTAAAAAAAAAAAAAAAAAATCTTATCCTTACCGTCTTCGTAAAGAGACAGTTAGTTTTGAGATAACGAGGACTCATCCTCAAAATACGATCAATGATAAAGAATACTGATGTATCCAGCAGTGAAAAAGCTGGATGAACAGCTGAAAGTGGTGGGGAGAAAAAGGAGGTTGAATAAATGTTATGCTGAGAACCTAAAGGACATGCTTTTCTTTTCATGTAACTCAAGTTGCTTTTATCTAGCCTCTAACTATAAGAAAGCTTTATTTTGGTTCAAGGCAGAGCAATATTGTAATATTGTGATGCTGAAGTCTGCCGCATAGATGAATGCTGAAGGGTCCCAGAATAGATGCCTCACAACAGTTCTAAAGAAGTTAACTACCTGGCAGAAAGCCAACAGGGTAGTAAGCAAAGGCTGAGAAAACCAGAAATCTCAAGGTCAGGCAAGGTCACTGTGCGTTGTGAGTAAATTCAACTAAAGTTTATAATGAATTTCCAGTGGCCTTTCAGGTTAATTACTGCATTCATAACTCATGTGAAAAGACCAGTATTTTAACCACAAAACACGAGGCAAAATTATGCTATACTGCTTCTGTATGCTAACGGCAGCCAGACAAGAACTAGGAACTTCTGTTTTACTTTACCTTTAAAAAGACATTTTGGCTACCCAAGACAGCATCCTCTATGTCCTATGGATTTCACATAGGTGAGGAAGAGAGATAGGTAAAGAAAATATTTTTGGAAAGAAAAAATATAATTTATGGGTATGTATCAATGGTATGAAATGATGTAATCGAAACAAACAGGCTTTCACAAATTTAGAACAGAAGCTGGAGAGTAATTTCAAAAGGGAATTTTGAAATATCTCAGGAAACTGAGGATCTCTTTTCTAAGTGAAGCTAGAAACACTATCTGATTAATGAGCCTGAATTCAAGAGAAAAGATACGGAGCTGCAAAGCACATCAGGTAACTGCTGAGAGGTAACTGCCATCTGAAACTTGACAACATAAATACTTTCTCCTGAGCCTTTCTTAATCCTATATGCAGGCGATTCAAGGATATAGATTTGAGCATGTTGATAAGGTTTGCACAAGCTTATAAACACTTTCTAAGCAAAGAAGGCAGGGGAGGATAACTTTTTTCCCTAGCTTTGGTAGAACTGCCATTCAGGTTAGTAATAAGATTTTAAAAGGCTCAACCTCTTCAAAAGGATGTGGTCAAGAACAGACTGAAGAAGACAGCACTGACTGCACCAGTGCTTTGACTCTGAGGTGTATCATAGTTACTTGTTGAGCCAAAACTGCAACTGAAATCGTTAGTCTTGCAACTATATTTCTATATGACAGATTAAGAATTCAGAAAGGAAGTACAGATTTAAAGACAACTGCACAGTTTTGGTAATGCTATTAGAAAGTGTGAAAAACATGAGGATATGGAGAATGGAAAGGGAAATGTGACAGAGAAGAAGAGATGAGATGGAGCATACAAAGGAAAATTAGACTGACAGATGATGGGAAGTGTTGAGAAGCCAGGCACACAGCTAAAGAAGGGGCTTTAAGGTTTCAAAAAGAGAAATCCAGTACTCCAGAGCTGATGACTGGTATCAGAGGCTGGATGCTGCTACTTACAATTATAAATGAGGAATATGAATTTTGCATAAAGAATGCTCGTTTCTTCCTGTGTTACAAATGTTCATAGATAGAACTGTAAAACCCACAGAGGTACAGTGTGAGTCTGACTGTGGTCCATGATGTTTTGGATTGCCAGGGGATGGAAGAAGAATAGAAAGGGATTTTTGACCCTTTCCCACCCTTCCAAAGCATTTCCATTAACGTTGCTCTTATGGAGCAGAGACAGTGTACTCTAGTTACATTCCCAAGCTTTCTACATCCTAATGTGGATTCTACTTTACACTGAGAAAACAGTGAGCTTTAGAAAAAAAAGTTATTCCTTCTTGCCAAAACAAAGCTTTAGAATCATTTCATTTTTACAATTTCTAAAATTGGTGCATGCATATATGGTAGAATTTTCAGGATAATATTATATCTTTGAAAAAGAGTTATTTCATTTACTTTTGTTCCTATTTTCAGTGGCATATGCTTGGATTACAAAACAACCGTCCCTGCTTGAGCAGAGGGTTGGACTATATGAACTCCAGAGGTTCCTTCCAACCTCAACCACTTTGTGAATCTGTGAAAAGCTATTGGACTACTCTACCCAAAAGCATCACCCAATTAAATAGAAAGATATTTAAGACCAGTCTTAGCAGCTAGTACATACAAGTCCTGTAAAATGAAATTTTGCTGAGCTCTGAAATGAATAAATTACTTAAACCTTTACATAGATAACCTACATACATGAATAGCAAAAAACTCGACCCTTAGTAGTATTTATAACTTTGAAAATGGCAGATCACAGCAAAGTAAATCTGTTTTTCTTTGAATCACTGGATGAAGAGAAGAAACAGCTTCCCAAACTTCACAGAATTGGAGACATCACTGTTGTCCATTGTCTTAGCCCTGATTTGCCTACTGCAGTCTCTCCTGTACTACAGTACTAAATGACTAAAAATCATTGAAGTAGTTGCAATTTCAATACCAGTATTCAAAGATCGTAAAATAGCTGGAGGAAAATTGGAAGGCTATCAAGAATTCAAAAGAAAGAGTATTTATTGTTTAATGCTAGGGAACGAACATTTAATTTGGTTAAAATAAATGGGATTATTAAGGTATATCAGCTTCAAACATCTAAAGCAAAAATTATCAACAAAGGACTATTTCACTAGGATTATAAATTTCTTTTAATACTTGTTAATACTTGTTCTTCAAGAAATAAAAGACCAGAAGCAAAAATCATTGCCACAGATTAAGAACTGCAGGTATTGAATTGACACTATAGTAGTAGCAGTTTGTGATTGGTATTTTTCACTTGGGATTATTAACAGAATAGTTTTCAGCTGATAATGTTTGTTGTGAGTCTAGCACAATAAGACCCAATTCTACTTAGGTCTTTAGATTCTGCCAAATTGCCTTGTTATTACTTCCAAATCCATGTCTGGAAACAAGAATACAAGATATGGACTGAAAAATAAAAAACTATTTTCTTGCTACTTACTAATAACTATTTTGTGGAGAATGAGATTTAATAATACCAACTCATAAACTATGTCTGATACTGGGGATGTTATTAAAAATTTGAATCAATTACAATAAAAGAAGCTTATAAACAAAGCTGAGTCATGAGATTCTAGTCTTATGAACTATCAGTTTAATAAATAATTAGAAGAAAGTTATATGAGTTTTAAACACCTTGTTCAAAAGCTACATTAATCATCAGCACGACACATTTGATGTTAGTATAACACGCTCATGTAGATATGCAAAGGATTTATTTCCTGGAGTATCTAAAGAAAGTCATTACTCAGTAAAATACCTGTCACTTGAAGAGTAGATTCAGAAAAGTGCTGAATTAGAAGTGTAAGTTTGAAATGCATTTTTAGAATGAACACATTTTTAGTTAGACAAAATTAAGTCATCACAAGAGAATCTCCTTTTCAAAAAATAATGCCAGTATGTCATGTAAAGTTATAAAAACTTGGACTACCAAAATTCTCAGTGCAAGGGTTACTTAAAACATTCTTTATTAAACTGTGATTATTTCAAGTCTTAAAAAACAAAACAAAACAAAAAGCAAAAACAAAAACAACAAAAATGCACAAAGCTGAATGTTGGCATGGCACCATTTGTGATGAAATTACCAGCTGTTATCATCCAAAACTCTACATCATATAAAGAATATTGCATTTAAAGTTCCTTTTCCCTCTTTCCTAAACTACAATGATCTTCTTAAAAATATTGCAATTCACTGTATCCCTTAACAAATAGAGGGCTGAGGAGAAGCAACAAAAAATTGTCAGTGCTTGTTTTTCTATTAACAAAACAGAGATGCATGTTGCCAAATACAACTTATGGTAGGTTTATTTTTTAGTACGCTTTTAAATCGATATACTTCCTATAAATCAATAGACTATAAGTTAATATACTTTTTCAAAATGATTAAAAAAAGAAAGATTCTAATAAAGCATCACTATTTGAATTTTGTTCACTGGCAATCCAGAAAGCCTGTTTGACAGCCATGCAGCAGAAATGCACAGCAAAACAAAACCAGTTGACAGCTGCTAAGGAAGGCAGAAAAGAGTAAATTATCAAGGACAGGTATAAGCAAAACACACACATGCTTTCATTCCAAGCCCGAGGTTAACAAAAGAATTTTCAAAACACATGGCAATCTGGACAGACCTGTGGAGGAACCTGCCTCCTTTTTTGGTCAGGGGATGTAACATACACAGCCTGGGCATAGGTGTAACTTTTGAACCGAGGTTTAGGAGAAGATGAAGGGCCTTGGGGTACACTGACCGTGACCTATGAAGAAGAAATTGGAGGTCGAAAGAACAGGCATTTATGGACTGAAATGCAGACTACAGAAGTAAAACATTGCTAGGGAAAAGAAAAAGGAAAAGGGGAA
>NW_010582726.1:60007-172655 GCF_000705375.1 Tinamus guttatus
AGGGTTGGTATACAGCAGTTCAATTTGAGTGAGAATCAGGAGAAGCTTTCATTTAATCTGACATCCCATCACAAAAACCACAAACTGTCAAGATTCAATCCCAGCAGAATTATCACTGCAAAGTTCTGTATAATTCACCAGCAATGGATGAAAAACAAGTAATCTCATAGTGAGACCTACATAATCAAAACCAACATTCATTTGCTCAGTGCTCCATAACAAAACTGAGCTTCCCAAAAGCAAGACAGAGATTAAACTGAGAACAAGTGCACAAGGCCTAAAATCCATGAAACACTTAAGCAGAAACTGGCTGATGGTTGAATCAAAAGCAAAGCTGATAAAGCAAACAGTGAAATGCCAGGGATTACACAAGAACTTTCTGAGAGGCCAATTATGAGCTAAGAACAGATGATCTTAAAATGCCACTGTAAATAAAATATAATAATAATAATAATAATAAAATGTATACAGTGAATATGTAGAAACGGCAAGAAGTTTCTACACATCCATGTTTAAATGGAAAATCTCCTAGGAAATACAGTACACAAATAGAATTCATGCAGGCAAGTATCCTGGATATCCTGGATAAAATCTCTTCAACACGGTTTAAACTATGCCTGTGGGTTTTTTTGCCCATCTATCACCATACTTTTAGTGTAGCTAAGGTAAACAGCCACTTCAAAGCAGTAGCAACAAAACAACTCACTCCTTGCGAAAAACGTTGTTGATGATGAACTTCTATGTGCTCTTCTCTAGTGATCCTTGAGGGTCGTGGCAATGTTTCCACCTCCCTGATGGCTTCCATGGTGACTTGCTGGGGCAGAACTTGGAAGAGGGAAGTCACATACATGAAGATGGACTTCTTATCTGGACAGACAGTTGCAACATCTGGAAAGCAGATTAACATATATCAGTTTCTATATCAGACAGTGTGCATGAGAAGATAACTAATAAAGTTCATGGAGAGTTGATAGACTAATGAGCAAACCATTGGTCATGTTAGTTCTCCAGAGACTAATTACAGCTTTATAATCAGTTTCATATCTGCATACCAGTGAGAAAGAGCCAAAGTTTAACAAGGTAGTTGTTTTCTTGTTCAATATTCTCTTCTATATTTCTTCTCCAGTGGAAATGCAGATACAATGCAATTTGACAGCATGACCCTCATTAGACAGAACTATAAATAGGAAAAGCTCTAGCTTCTTGTGTGGTGCAAATGCTGCAGCTACCACTTAGTAAATAAGTGTCCTTATTTTTTTATCTTACATATCCTCTTAATATCATTTAATCACTGGACTTGACAATGATATAGGGTGTAAAAGCTCTACAGGTTTATCTACTAAATAGGTTCATACAAAGTGCCTATGAAAGCCAACCTCTGACATAGGAGCCTATCTCTTATCCTTTATGTACTCTAAAACTTCTAAACTTCGTGATGACATAACAACTCTATTGAAAAAAAAATCATTAAGTGCTCTACTTAGACATAAACAGTAAGTACAAGTATCTTTTCAGGAACACAAAGATGATTTCAAGTTGTGCACATAGCTGTGACTTACCAGCAGGAAAAATGGCTGATCTGCCTCAACATACGAAGTCAATAACAATTTGTAAAAATGTAAGTTATGTGGTAGCTCTTTTAAGTAGTTCCTTGGTTAGATGGCATTAAAATTTACATCAGTCAATTGAGTGAATCAAGATACACAGAGACTGTTGTACAAGAAACTTATCATTAATCCCATAAGTGTTTAAATATAAGTGCTGGCAGAAACCCAGGAGTTGTGCATTTTTACTATCATAGATTTATTCGGGCCTTGACAATATCTCAGAAGAATTGCAATCCATATATATTCTAGCAGACTAAATAATGCTACAAGACGGCTTCTCTTTCTCTCTTCCTAGAATGCAGAATATATAAGAGCAGGCATCATGTGCTAAAATATATCTCCATATATATTTGGAAATCAAGAAAAGGTACCTGGACAAGTATCAGTATTTTTGTTTTGGTTTTCTGTTTTATCTCCTTAGCTTTACTTGATACATTAGAAAAGAGAGCTGAAAATTTAGTTCTATTTAGAATTGGCTAGAAAAATGTTCCTCACCTTCCTCACCTCTGTTCCTCGCCTCCCCTCCAATATTTATTATCTCTGTAGTAATAATATGGTCATTTTAGAATATATGTGACTTTTCCAACCCAAGTACAGCCTGTGCCTCCACAGGCTTCACTTCTGTGGTATTATTTCAGTCTGAAAACATTTTGCTAGCACTTCTTTTTGGCTTTGATAATTTAACAAAAAGCATTTTGCTCTCCTTGGTGTCTAATATTAATTTACGTTCACAAAACTATCCATCTCCTTATAAAGGCAAGGTACACACAGAAAGGTTATACACAAAAATAGCATTAATGCCAGCAGTGTTACTCTTCATTATTTTCCTTTTAGGAGTATTCTGGTAGTTAAGTAAACTCCTTATCCTATATCCTTATCAGATATCATAAATAAAGCATAAAGCTTACAAAAAATACACATGCTGAAAATTGTTTGCCCACTCTGACAAATATATTTATGCATCTATCAGAATTCATTGCAAAAAAAGGAAAAGATATAATTATAATTATTGCATCAAAGAGAAAAGCAACCATGGTTACAAGGCCTGGAATTTCAATTGGTGTTTGAAAATTATTTTTGCAGTCTCCTGAATTACCAGACCAGGTAAGATGTCTGTTATCCTGTACTATACCTTTGCCTTCATATTCTTTTTCTCTTTGATGCCAATCTAACATATTCTCTTTGCCAACTGTTAGACTGACGGCTATTTGAAGTCTTAACAGGTGGCTAGAAAATAAATCTGAATTTAAAAAGTTTGTTGCAAGCAGATCTATCAGTTCCTTGGAAATGTGTGTCAGCCCTCAGTCTGAGGCAAATTCTTTCAGCTAACCTATACCCTCTAATGACTAATCCCTAAATCTCTGAAAATACAGAAATTCCTATTAAACTCAACATATGTGGGCTATACCATTACTAAGATACTGCTTTAGAGAAATAAAGGAAACACACAATTGGACATTTGTCCAAAGGTCCCATTCAGGGATCTTTTTCAAAAACAAGATGCCTTCTCCAAATCAAAATCAGAAGCAACACTCCATAGTTCTATTCACTTTCTTGGCAGCAACTAGTCAGATAGGATTTACAAGAATAAATAAGAATAGGAATTAGTTAGATTAGAGGTCAAACAAGACTTTAAAATGGAAAGTGTTACGATCTTAAGACAAATCCTATAATTATGTAAGTATTATGTAAGTGGTAAAAAAACAAATTATTGGATTCTTGAAGACATTGAAGAATTCTGAAAACTATTTCAGCCTTTTAACAAGACACAGTTACAAGAAAGGACTGGGAAAAAAAATCCGGCAAGATTTTTCCAGTTATCAAGAGGAATCTACTGCTCTTGAAGACTTCATGCTGGCAGAATAAAGTTCTCCCGAAAAAAAAAGACACTGATTTTTAGACAAAATATACTGTTCAGAGAAGGAGTTTCTGGTATGTCCTATTACACATGAGCTCCTATCTTTAGAAGGATAGTTTCCTTTAGCATCATCTATAGCAAAATAAAAGAAACTCTCTGGCTATTGGAAGAGCAGTGGAGACTAGCCTGTCCAGCTGAGGTCTCCAGTGAGCATCCTCCTCTTTTGCCATGCCAAACATAGTTTTGGTTAGACACTCAAATTGGAACAGCAAAGAGAAACAAAAAAAAGCCGACTACTTCCAAGACACAGACTGCAGAACATGTCTAATAATATGAAGACACGAAGAGCACTAGAATGCCAACATAAATTTTCATGAACTAAGTCATTTTGTTCATCTGGAGTTGCAGCTACTTGGCTTACAATCCCAAAAGAAAAGGAAGAACTTTAAACTGTAAAAGAAACCGCACACCCTGTTTAACCATTGCTGCCTACAAAAGCTTTATTCAGAAACAAATAGGCCCTATACATTTTCACAAAGGCTTGATTTTTAAAAGCAAATTTTGACCATTTTCCAATGAACAAAATAACAAGTTTCTACAATTCACTTTAGTTTGGTTGTTTGTTGAGGATTAGTGGCTACAATAAACCTGGAATGTTCTGAAACAGAATGCTGGGCCGAAGAAAAAGGTTCAACCCTTCTAAGAGTGATCCACCAGTCAGTTTTGATATTCCTTCAATTTCACAAGTTTTTTTTTTTTTTTTTTCTCTCTTTGCCGCATTATATTCTGTCAACAAGCAATTTTCTACAAGTAATTCTGGTGGAAAGAAGCACTTTGAAGAATTTGAAAGTGAGGATGGTACAAAGCAGTTAAATAATCTTCATTTTAGGAAGTGCTGTGCTTACCTACCAACAACAAAATCCAGGATTTCTCAATACTATATATATAGAATCACAGAATGGTTGAGGTTGGACGGGACCTCTAGAGATCATCTAGTCCAACCCCCCTGCTCCAGCAGGGACACCTAGAGCACGGGACACAGGGTGACATCCAGGCGGGTTTGGAAGATCTCCAGAGAAGGAGACTCCACAGCCTCTCTGGGCAGCCCCTTCCAGTGCTCTGTCACCCTAAAGATAGCACACTGTCTTTGTGTACTGTGCATTAAAAAAGCATTGTTCTCACTTCTATAAGAAGACTCTCAAGGTTGATTTGAATTTCAGAAATAGACATCACACAACTTCTTTCTTTCTTGATAAAGAGGCTTTTTTTCCTCTCAGTATTAAATATAATCTTTTATTTTAAAACTTATTAATGACAATAACAGAACATTAACATTTATTAGAATTTCTGAAAACAAACACCTATCTTCAAAAGCAACCGTTTAAGAGGACTTAAAATAGATAACTAATTGAACAAGCTATTAGATTATTGAGATAAGACAGAACCTATCTAATATGTAAAATACTTGTTTCAACAATGTAAATACATCACAGGAGGGACTGAGTCTTTGTGCGTATTTATGCAGTAATGCCCACTGTGGCACCAGCCTCAACTGGAGCATCCAAGATGATGGCAAAGTAGAAATACCTACAAACATTGTAATGCAAAACAGGGCATAAATGAGGCAAGCTATTTTAACTAAGAATTAGTGGAAAAACAAAGCAAAACAAAAGCTTCTTGAGTCCTCTTTCAATGTGAAGGCTGAGGACACAGAAGCAGTTGCGATGGTTCCATTGTATGAGCTAATGATTTGATCTGGAAACATTCCTCAGAGTCAGGCACCCAGGCAGCACTGGGGAATAAAAAGAGCCATGTGCAAACATTTGTGTATTCCTGTGATGTATTTAATTGTTTAGGCTTATTAAAAATATTTTGGAAATATGGACTTTATACAGACATATTATCAATCAGCTAAATTATTTACATATAAGACCTTAAAACTACTACTAACTTCAAAAGAATTTGCATCAGTGTTTACTCTCCATTCATGAAAAAAGAAAACACCTCCCTTAAGATACACAGAATAATGCAAGTGATAGCTGATTTTCACCCATTTCCTTTTTTTATTCTCACATATAGCTTAGTCTAATGGTGACAAAACTCAAACTCTTTAGGAAACTATTAATTTAAAAAATGAGTCAACCCCAAAATCATAAACCCTTTTATCTATGCAGATCTGAGGAATGCCTGTTAAGCCAGCAGCCTAGGGCAACACTGTTAGAGCGGAAAAAAAAAAAAAAGAAAATCAAAAACAAAACAACACACACACACACAAAACACAGACAAAAATTCACTACCTAAACCACAGGAAACTTCTGTGGCTTCTGTGACTTCAGTCACAGGACAGGAATATACTATGAATTGCTAGACAGTTTTACAATATAAATGAATGGGGAAAAAAAGAAAAAAAAAGAAGTCAAAATGGGAGGACAATTGAATATTCTTAGTCTGAGAAAGATTAATTTAGAATATATTTTCTAAAAATGCTAAGGACCACCTGCACACCTTTTGTTTACTCCTAATTCCCTCAAAATTCATTATTATTATATGTTGTTACATTATTTGTAGAAAAACTTTTACAAATAATGACAACTTAAAGGTTATGCCTTCTATCCTTTTACCCTCAAAAGGAATGATGAATTTCACCATGTTGAAACACCTATGAAAATCTAACAAGGTTCACCAACACACTTTGAATGAGCTTCCTAAGAGCCTACCAGTCACCTTAAATACTTTTTGACTTGGATGAACCATAACCCTCAAATGAAATCGTATGAAACTCTATGAAAATAAAGTAGTTCTCAGTTGTAAGTAAAACAAGCAAGATTTCATTCCCACATAGATTAGATCTGGATTAATAGAGGGAAAAAAAATCTTCACATTATCCCCCAGACTAAGAAAAAAGAGGAGGAAGAAGGTAACTTACAGACCAAATTAGTATTTTCTGACAATTACTAACATATCTTTTTGAAGGAATTTACCTCTGATGCAATCAGGAGGCATAGCTCGAATTTCCTCCCACTGAGATCCTCTATAGTTCCTGACTGAGAAAGTATGAAACTGAGTATATTTTGCTGTTGAATTATGTGAACATCAAGAAACAAGATCATCCAAAACCAAAAATTGTTTCTCTTAAATATACAAGGCCTTTTTTCTTAATTATCATCTAGTCCTGAAACTATATTGTTTTTTCAAGCTACATTGGGAAAGAGGTTATTTTAAGGGTATGGATCATGATAGGAACAGGGGAGGAAATTGTAATGATTTGTACTGCTGACACTCACTTGCTGTCAGTAAGACCTCTAAGCAATAAAAACTGCACAGTTTCTAAAAGGTCAGCTGGTAGTTGTTGTGTCTATTCTTCCATCATTGCCTTTTTGATTTTTAACTTGTAGTTATTTTCTGTTCTATTTCTGTACTCCTTCAATAGACAGCAAGTTAAAATCAAAACAAAATAAATCGTTAGAAGTGTAGTGGTGGATTTGCAGACAGAGAAAGTTGAAATAATTTATAAATTACTAGATAGCTATAAATATTAATCTCTGAAAACTTAAACTCCGGTAATTATTCACTAAAATAATAGCGCATATGTGCTCAGTGTCATGTGGAGAACACAGTCTAAACTTAAACAGGAAGTCTGTATCTTGCAGCTCATCATTGGTAGTAAGGGTGAATTACAATCCTCTTAGTCAAGAAGTAATCAATTTAATCTTCAATCTTACCCAAGTTTAAAGGGAAAAGAAGAAAAAAAAAATAAATGCAAGACTTGCTGGCTTAAGTTATTGTCAGTGACACAGACAACCAAACTAGTGCCCCGAATAGTTATAATTATGAGAAGGGTGCCCAGTGGCCTGCATGAACAAGCATGCTGACCACAGTCTATTGTTCAGCAGAATAAAATCCGTACCTTTCAAAAGGTACCATTAAGGGAAGGCACAAAATACCTACAGAGAATGAAGTAAGAGTGGAAATCTGGAGGACAGCCAGGCGGTCACCTACACGCAGCGAATGACGCTGCTCATTTTGTTCCTTTTTGAATATCTGAATATCCATTCAGCTAAAAGTAATACAAAACCCCCTGCAGAAAAAGTCATTACATTTTTAACAGACTTTTCCTTAAGAGAATAAATGCAAATGTTGTAAACCCTACATTTAAAACCCACAGACTACCTTCAAAATGCTGAACGCAGCGGGGTTTTGTATGCTCTGCTAAATGATGTCACAACAACAGTGTGAAGTCTTTGCAGAAGGGTAACATATTTGTATTTGCCTTGTGAATTATGAAGATTAAAAAATCAAAACATTCAATGGCAAAGAACACCTTAAATCTGAGTATTTTCTTCTAATTTGCTGTATGAGTATAGAAGAGTCTCAGACTGATAGGAAACGCGTCCTAGCTGAGTGGTCATACATTGTTTGCATCTGCAGTTCAGTTATTCAAAACCCTCAACTTCAAATGCAGTGAGATGACTGGGAAAACACACAGACACACATACACAAACAAAAAAACAAAACCAAAAAAATAGAACATACCTTAACACCTATGTCATATCCAAGACTCCTAAGAGCAAAGAATGATCAAGAGAATAATGCTGATACTCAATATCAGAAATAGTGCATGAAAATGGTAGCATTAGCTTGCATTCAAATGGTAGTTTTACTAACAATATTTAAGATGGCAAGAACACAAATCTTTAAAAATACTGTACATTTATTTTTTAAAATCTTACCTAGAAAACACATTTCTCTTGTATGAATTCCTGTCCAAAGTATACTTCCTTCTACATGAAAACTGTGACAATTCTCAAAGTTTGAAAAAGCATTTCTTCTATAAAACTTCATTTAAAAATCTATAGGTTTTATTCAGAGATGAACTGTAGCAATCCCAGTTGATCCCAAATTACCTGCTCTTCCTGTATCAGGAAGTTTTTGCCTTGTGGATGGTCAGTACTTACACACAAAATAAAAAAGATTCAGCTCTAACCATGATCTTATGAAGATTCCTTGCTTACCTGCTGCAAAGTAACCCACACAAGAAATTGAAGAGCTAAACTGATATAACCACTTCTGAAAGAAAGTATAATCAGTGAGCTAAAACACGAGATCAATGCCAATTAAGTAAGCAGTTAATCAAATGGACAACTCAAAATGCATAAATTAACATTTAGCCTTGTTAATTATACCTATTATAAATTCAGATAGGGGTGGATAACAGCATAATAGCTTTTGATCAGGCTGGTTATGAGAATTTATTTAGTATGTAAGGTGCTTCATAGTCACTAATCCTGAAAGGTATCTATGATAAAAATAAATTAGAGGATGAACTCCAGTAACTCTAAAGTTCTGATGAGTTCTTTTGGAAATAAATGTATTACTTTCCTTCCATTGTTAAATCTAACATAAGAAAAGAAGGTAAGAATCACAAAGGAAATTTAAAGAAACTATAAAGAACTCTGAATAGAGAGCATTATGTGTATGGGGTGAGTATACGTATGGGTAACATATACTACACGTTAGAATGTAACAGTTTCTTTTCAAATTTAATCAAAAACAAATGGAAAACATTCTGGTTTTTAACACATATGCTTTAAACTGAGATAGAAGGAATTAGATGGAAGTGGAAGCATTCTGTCTTTTATTAATATGTCTCTTTTTTTTCCCAAAACAATACATTACAGTATGAGAAAGTCAGATAACAGGCCAATTCTGAACATAAAGGTGTTCAGAATGAGTACTTAATTTGAACCTTTTTTAAAAAAATTGTTTTATGAAGAAATTAGAATGACATATATTACTTTTTTTTTACTATTAGCATATTACTAACATAAAGCAAGATTTGCTACTTCTGTCTGAGATCTGCGGGGAAAGCTTGTTTTCCAGCATTGATGTGCTTACCTAATAAGGTATAGGATTTAATTCCACAGATCTTATATTACTTTGTATAAGACCTATGTATGCATAGGCAAAAACAAATGCTGTCAGGATAGAAGGAATTCCACTGCATCTTGAAAAGGAGAGAAGCACCTCAGAAGCTGCACTGGTGTCTGCAGAGGTGCAGGGATCTTGCCGCTACAGTTTATGCCTTTCTTTGCTCCCTCTCTGAAGTGGGATATCTCAGAGACTAGGACAAGGTAGTCACCACACGCCTTTAATATTTTGTCCTGCAAACACTACCAAGCAAAATCACACAGGTTACTGCAGGTAGCTTGTGCTGTTGCCCCTCTCTAACCTCTGTCTGTCTGTTTTCATAGACAACTGGTTTTCTTTTAAAACATGACAAAAGCAAAAATAAGAAAAACAAGAAAGACATGATAAAGATAACGCCTTCGGATGTAAATACAAACTATGCTCTCCTTATTATTTTGATTCATAAGGTAACAAAATTTAAGGAATATAACTGAATTTTCATGTAGAAAACCTCCTATATTTATGCCAACTTTAGGTGTAAATTTGACTATAAGTATCTTTTAAAAACTAAAAAAAAAGTTTGTATGTACAGTGTACAATAGTACCCCAAATTCTTTTTTTCATTAGATTAGGTCAGAATGTTGTTTATGGATGTGATATGTGCTTTTCAGATTTCATTCATCATATTTTCATAGGGCATGCAAGTGTTCCAATATTGTTATAAGAGATTATTATTAGAGAACTGTATGGACTGTTAAGGTTTGGTTACATTTTGAATAGTTAAGATGAAAAAAAAAATCCACTATCGGGAATCAGGAATTAATCTACATATGCTAAATTGACATGTGTCTATTTTTGACTACAAGATCAGGTTGCTTACTGCCTCCTCTGGCAATGTATCTTTTATTTCTTTCTTTCTTTTTCTTTTTTCCCCACTGTATGTGTTGCTCCTGCATCTAAATATAGACACCTAGTTAATATTGGCTTTAGTGTGACTCACACACTGTCAAAATGACTAACGAGGTCATTAAAAAAGTAAATTGTAGGAGATGCAAGAAAGGCTATCTACCCTTTAAAAATATGTTTTAGAAAATACAGATACAGATTAATCTTCAAAAGGAGCTGAAGCTCGAGTGATTTGATTTTATATACGATCATAATTATTCTTACTCTAAGATGATAAAAATTATGATGGAAGAATTTATTGCTAATGCAGTAGGGGAAGGATTTCTAACATTTGAGGGTTTATTAGTGCTGGGAATGCAGCAAATAGATTAACATGCTGATCTTTTTCATTAGGCTGATCATGAGGAAAAATGGTCTAAAATATGTCATGCAGATAGCTTTTAAAACTGCAACTTTTGATCAAATGGTTACTCACTGTTTGTTTTTCCCTCCAACAAATTATTTAAGCCTAATAGTTTCACAATTTAAGTGTAATTATGTGAGGAAAGAGAACTGTCACACTGGACAATAGAATGTCTCAAGCCCATATGCTAAGTCTTTTAAAACTTTTTCAGCTGGAAATATCTGCTCATATTTTGCACAAAAGTAGGCCTCTGTTGGCATTTCTGTTGCGTTCTCATCCAGATAGACTGGAAAAACACACTTTGCAAATGCAAATTTTATCACCAGCAGGCTAGCAATGAAGGCTGCCCTGGGTCTATCGTAACACTTACTGGGGGTGTTGTTCTGCTTAGGGCTAGTCTCCTATTCTCCTTAATCTAGTCTCCTATCCTCTCTTCACTTCATGATTAAGTTGTTAAATACTGTCAGTACTGCTGAACCTAACTCCTGGCAACATTATCTATGATTGTGAGATGGTAATCTGTTCTGAGGTAGTGTTTCTTTCACGTATATCTTCACGTACTGTTATACAGCTTATTAAAATCTCTTCTCTTACTGTTCACTCTAAAATAAGTTTTTTTAAATTTTCTTAGGGAAAAAGACACAATTAATATATTTCTGTCCTTTCTCCTTTATGATGCTTTCTGTAATGCTGAAAGGGGGGAAAAAAAAAAAAAAAAAGTTTCAAATAGTCTCTGGTGAACTAGTTACCAGGCAGAACAGCTGTCAGTGAGGGTGGTGGTGGAAAAGGGGCTTGCACATAGGGGAAAAATAAAGATGCAATTGCTTCATCAGAACCTGAAAAGGTTCGAAATGGAGAGTTCTCCATTAATCTCTGTCAAGGAACCATATGTAATGTCTCAAGACCATTCCAGGATGCGAATGAACAGTGGAGGGACAATATGAATAAAAATGAAAACTTCTTTTGAGAAATCCAAAATAAATGTAGTTTTGTACGTGACTAGGGTTCAAAAAGTGAAATAATCTCGAAATTAATACCTAAAGTAAAGACTGAGTAAAAACTTAACATTTGAGTGGCACCATTTAAACGGATAGCAGAATGTGTCTTGCCAATTTTGGCCAATGTAAATGTAATCCTAGGGGATTAAAAGATTAGTGTTCATGACATTAACAAATCTGGATTGGCATGTGAGACTCTAAAAAAAGTGAAAATGCTAAAGCAGGCAGAATTGATGGGCTAGAAAAAAAACACTCAAAAATGTACACTTCAGATGAAGCAGGCTAGGGTTGGGGACATCTGTATCTGTAGTACCTAGACAAAAGTTACCCACAAGCTGGAATAGTTGTACATACTGCAAAAACAGTGACTCAGACCTGATCAGGGTGTCCAGTAGTATACTATGAGTTTGTCAAATAAGTAGCAAGGCCTGTGAGATGCAATACATCAGAAATTTATTTTGTATATTAGAAACAAAGCCATAGATATTAAATCCATGGCTTTTAATTACTTTATAGTTAGGGTCTAATCACTATTTTCTGGTCAGCAGAATAGCACACATTACTGTTTGCCTGAAAGAACAAAATCCTTCCTAATATTGTATCATTTTTTTGACTAGAGTGTTCAAGAGTCTCTAGATGATAGCCAAGGTAAATTCTTGAGGAAAAGCCTACAGGAGATTACTGAAATCAGTCTGGCAACAACAGCTCACTGAAAAAAGGGTTTTCCCACATTTTTCCTCAACTCAGAAGAGTAAATCTTTTCTCCCAGAGACAAATAGATAACATGATTTCAGTATTCAGAAAGATAAATCCAGGAATGATTTATGACAACAGTAGCCTAGAAGCAACTGAAAAAGAAGGGCAACCTTGAAGTGGATAGCCTTGTTAAATAACACTAACCACAGATGTTGCAGGAACTACAGAAAAGTCCAGCTGGACAGCCTTGTTCTCTGGTAGTCGTGGGTCATTTCCATCCTTAAGCAGGAAGACAGAGCAGGAAAACGGACTAAAAGAAGCTACCAGGAAGTTATGGTTACTCCTCCTTTTTCTAGTTAAATAAGACTGAAGAACAGCAGAGGAACTTCAAGGGCTATGAGCAATATCCAACAGCCTACCTCTCTGCTGAAGTCAAATGCCTACAAATCTGAATCTGACTTAGTATTGAGGGCTTTGTTTGTTTAAACTGTTCTATCACTACTTGTCCTCTCCACTCAATGCTGACATAATTATTCTTCTTCCAAGCTGTGGCTGTTCTTACTACTGGGAAAAAGTGGATTTTGAAAGAAAGATGAGATCATGTATTCTGTTGAATAAGAGGTATAGGTGAGAAGAATAAAAATACTTTGACTCCAATGGTAAAGTTTTCATCAAAATAAATAAATCAAACCCTTCTCTCATCATTTATTCATTTTCAAAAGGAAAATCTCCATTTTACTCTTGCCTCTCCTGGAAGACCTTCAAAATTATTTACCATATAAAATACAATGTCCTTTAGTACGTTACAATACATTAGGCCTTATATCAACACTGCAGTGCAGTTTGCTAGCACAAATATACGTTGTATGGCAGACTTTAAAGGCAGTCTATTCGGACCCAAATACCTCATCAGGAAAAGAATAAGAAAGGATAAGCATCTAAGATCAAAGATGGCAAACCAGTCAAAAGGTATTTTTACTGAGGAAGTGAGGAGAAATGTATATGGTTTGATTATACAACAGTTTTAAGCCATAAAGGTGATACAGCCATAGAGGAAAGCATATTTTGATATGAAGACTTATCCTTTAGCCTTTATCCTTGTGCTCTAGTACTAATATGACTACTGGAAGACATTGAATGTGACCACCTTTCCATTCACATGAAAAGCCACATCAAATAAAGCAGATCTCCTTTCACAGCCTGAGTGGTGGCCCACCAAGGAGCTAATGCAGATAAAGCATATGAGATCAGATGTAGGCAAAACTGAAGCTGGTATCTCATGCAAGTTGAAACACTCACAAAATTATACCAGTCTAAAACTCTACAGGATAGCTGCAACTATAGTAAATACATCTGGCATTCAATATAGCAGGGTCTCCTGAAAACATCTTACACTTCTGAGTTTTCAAGGAACAGTTGCACAGCCTTAAAAAGATGGATTTTTTTTTCTCCAAAATGTCAACTCATGAAGACAAATCTGACTCATCTTTGAGAAACACCATATTGATTTTCTTGCACAAAACATTAATAAAATCTGGTCTGTAATTCTATCAGTCCTCATCAGATATGTTCAAGAAAGATAAACTAGAAATGGAATAGAAAACAGTTAGTGGGAGTGGGAGACAGTGTAGAGAAGAACAATAAACTATTCAGCCAAGCCAAACCAAGGTTGAAAGCAGACCTAAGCACCATGAGGTAAAAACAACTTTAAGCTCAAGGGAAAATGGACAAAGCAGCTCAAAATAAGGTTCAATAAAGGTTTGCAAACAGGGAAAAAATGTCACTCTAAGAGTAAATTTCTGAAACAAGGGAAAGATCAGGAGTGAAACACTCAACTGGCTGTATGCCAGAACTTGATGATTAAGGGACTGGAGCATCTATTATGAGGAAAGACTAAGCGAGCTGGGCCTGTTTAGTCTGGAGAAAAGAAGGCTGAGAGGAGACTTGATCAACATGTTCAAGTACCTGAGAGGTGATTGTAGGGAGGATGGGGCCAGGCTCTTCTCCATGGTGGCCGGTGACAGGACGAGGGGTAACAGGTGTAAATTGAAACATTTCATAGGAAATTTAATCTCCATATGAGGAGGAACTTCTTCCTGTGAGGGTGACAGAGGGTGAGGAAACAGGCTGCCCAGAGAGGCTGTGGAGTCTCCTTCTCTGGAGATCTTCCAAACCTGCCTGGATACTACCCTGTGCCACGTGCTCTAGGCGTCCCTGCTGGAGCAGGGAGGTTGGACTAGATGATCTTTAGTGGTCCCTTCCAAACTAATGAAATATCAACAAAACATGTGAAGGAAAGCTGGAGATAAATTATTGCAGACAGGGTAACATAGAGAGCAGAAATTAGGTTCAATTTAAACACTAAATGATATATGTTTTAACAGTCAGAATAATGTGAAGATAAGGAATAATTACTAAAGGAAGTAAAATATGTTCTTCTGGAAATAGTGAAATTTATTATCCCTTGCTCTTTAACTTAGAGATATTCATTTCTTCTCTATTTAAAATGGATGAAGTGACAACAGCACTAATCCAACAAATGTGCATTTGTTGGAGTTTCATCTGAATGTCCCATTAGTTCACTTCTGTTTCTCAGAGCCATCTGTAAAACTCCATTTCCACTTCTTTTCACTGGGACCTTGCATCCCACTACTAGAAGTCTATCAGAGCACAGTGATAATCTGCTGTCTCCTGCCTCCTGTTCCCCTTCCAGTACACATTTTCAGGAGAAAAACATAAAACTAAGAGCATGAAAATATATTATGTTTGATTCTTCCCATAGCTTTCTTTGTAGGTCTATAGAACGCAGACATCTGAGTTCTGGCATGCTCATCATTGAAAATGACATCTTAACTCAAAATAATTTGTAAGAATGAAATGTAAAAAATGAGTTGAAAGCTGATCTTAAAAATAGAATTGGATAGAGATGTTGTTTAAAATACAACATTTTTTAAAAAAATAAAACAGCTTCAACACAGAATGTTTTTAGCATTCTGAAAAGAAAGGTTTGTTAGATGATGTCCTTCAAAATTTCTGCATGTTGGTTTTAGAATTGATTTCTCTGGCTTGAACAACTAAACAAACAAACAATGATATTGGCAAAGGACTCGAACACAAACAGGATGAGAATAAGCAGCATTCATAATCACAGTAAATGGCAGCAGAATCTGGGGGTATAAATGAAGGCAGTATAGGTCAATTTGTTTTTATCTTGATTACCCAGCACTAGCAGAAATTATCTTAATCAAAGGCAAAGAGAGGATTTAGAGGTGATTTACTAAGAAAATATATGTCCTCTAAAAATTATATAAGAGATCTTAACAATGCACTAAGCATGTTCTGAAGACCTGAGGCTTTAAAACAAGGCTTAAAACATCTAATAAATACCTAAAAACATGACATTCCAACATTTCCATTCTTTTGGGAAATTTTCATTCCTTAAGCTGAAAAACAGACTTCTTGGAGACTGAAGACCTCAGGCCACATGTAGGGCCAAGGGGGCTTTCCCATACCACTGCTCCAATTGACCCCAATTTGGCCATAGGGAGCCACGTGAGGGCAGAAGGCACACTAATATCTCAGAAAAAGAGATGTGAGTAAGTATAAAGACCAAACCAGATTTTGTATCTTTGAATATTTACGTAGCGATATGAAAGCTTTGTATGACCTGACAAAGCTGTTCAGTATATGCAGGTACAGCAGATGCAAGTAAAAAAATGTATTCTGCAGAATCAAGATACACCAACAGACAAACATATTGACTGCATCTACCAGGCTTTCCAAGATACATAAAGTCTATCTTTCAGTGAGGTTGTTCAAGTGGGATTACACTTATTTAAAACACTGTAGTCATGCTGTGTCAACCTGTATGTTGTTAGCAAACTCTATATCTCTAGAACTTAACCGTATTTCTGCATTCCCAGAAGGCTAAGGATACTACCTTGGTAATAAAGCTTTAGGTCTCATTTATACTGGGATTTTCATTTCAGAGGGATACAAGGTACAAATGCAGTGTGCAGTAGTACTTAGCCTGCATGCAAATTTATACAACTTCCACTGAAAGAGCAGTGCTAACTAGAGCATTGCTCAACACGACAACTAGTAGGAAACACACTAAATATACACCTAACATGAACAGGAAATATCCTTTCAGGTAATTACAAGAACATAAAGCAAGCAGAATCCAAGAAAAATACTTATGGAAAACCATGTTCTATAGTGTCTGTGTTCCTAGCAGACAGTGAACAGTGGCAATTAAGCTTCATCTGAAGCATGTCTATAGATCTTACAGTTCAGCTTTTTTTGCTCATGTATACATTCTACCATTACATCTCAAAGATTTTATTCTAATCTTACAACTTTTCTCAGATGCTGCTAGAGAAAACACGAAAGAGGCAGATCAATATCTCTGGGCAATACTTTAAGGCAGATTGTTTTCATAAAAGTATTTTTTAATAAAATGTTAATATGCTGTTGACAGTGATATTTTCTCACAAAATTGTCTCAATCTTATCAAGCTTCCCAACAATGAGTTATTGATTTAAGAGCTCAAAGAGTTTGATTTTCCGAACTATTAATCGCTTCTTTTCCTAGTGCTGTATTGAACATAATATCAGATACAATTCAGGAGAAAACAGTGAATGAAACATTACAATGGTATAAGTTTCACAAGAGTTAAAAAAATCAATGAGAAATTGTCTATTTCTCTCTTGTTCAGAGTAGTCATATGATAAAGTAGTTGTTCTAAAAGCCTTTCAGAAAACATAAAATAACTCAGGGCTCTGCAATGAAATCCCACACCTCTAGGTCAGTTATTTGAATAAAATCCAAATGGGTTTTACAACATACAACATATGCTGCCCACGGAGTCTCGTCAGATTCCAGACACCTTCAGAGAAGCTAAGAATAGTAAGAAATAATTAGGGATTTTAGAGTAATTAAATTCCTCCTTTACATCAATAATCACTGTATGTATTCAAGAACACTATTAAACATTTCCTTACTATTAACACGCACCCAAGAATTTTAGGAGAAATGGATAAGGATGCCTACAAATACTAAAATTCATTCATAACTTGGATGGCATCTCATTTAATCCCGAATTACATCTTGATAGAATGGAGCATTAAATAAAATCACAGTGGAGCACATAAAGGAGATTAATTCTTAGTTATCCAACAGAGGAAAATAACCATCCAATGAGACTTTCTAATGAGATCCAGGGGGGCCTCTACCTAGACAGATGACAGGAACGTCATGTGAAGTCCAAGATACAGCTCCTGTCAAACCCAGGTTTTATGAAGTAATTTACCAAATAAAATTATTCCTGAAGTACGCACAAGGTCACACAGTGCAACTGCGATACTTGAGTCTGGCCATACATTCTAAGAATATAGAAAACTATGGGAATATAAAATACATAAAAAATACAGCATATTAGCTGACAAAACATCAGAAACAACAGAAATAATTAAATGATGCTACTACTATTATTTGCATTATTTTTTTTGATATATCAGCCAGTAAGATTGTCCTTTGTCTTGCCATCCAAGGAATTAACAGTAAATAAATCATGCAGTGACTCCAGCATGAGCACCTACTGCAACAGGAAAGCTACTCCAAAAAATAACTTTTCTTTTAATTTGCAGCTTTGCTGTAGATTACATAAGAACATTTACATACATTTCTTTGTGAGATGTTATCTGACATGCTGATAATTTTTAAGCTCAGCATGCAGTTTCACAATAGTTAAAGCTTTAAAGCTACCTTAGCTTTAAGAATGAAACCAGCACAGTTTTCATAATTCCTGCCTTTCAAACCTTGCTGCACAACTCTGACTCTTTTCTTAGAGTAGATGCTGGCAGTTCTTTCAGTCCTTACAAAGCAGATTCAGAAGCTAAGCCAGAACAAAACCAAGCAGAGAAAGAGGAAAAAAATATTTATCAACTGGGTTAGCTCTTGAACTGCTGTACTACAAGAAAATAAAAGTACTGATGCTGAAGAAAGGAATGAGTCATGAGAGTGCCGACTGACTTAACTGCTCTGAAGTCTGCCTTGCAGTTACACTAAAAACTTAAAAGTTTCTATCTGAAATGAGATTACAATGATTAAAAACATAAAATTACACTTTTGTGACTCTGCTTTTGTACTTCTGAATCACAAAAAAATGTGATTACCAAGACCACTTTGCATTAAATATCTGGTCAAAGAAAACAATTAAAAAAAACAGATTTTCTCCCATCTTTCTAGCAGAAAAAGTAAACATTCCATAGAAGTTACTGATGTTCAGGTAAGGTTTTATCAGTTCAGTTTGTTCTCATACACAAAAAAGCTGTTAGGCAGTTTGAGGTTACCAGACACAAGCCTATTTTCATCTTTTTAGACATTAGACAGGATTGTTATCATAATTTTGGGTGATTAGTTGTAGATGTCATTGTTGCAATTCTACGATCAACAATTTCAGTACGGTAAAAAGTGTTACAATTTTTGCAAACCCTTGCAGTGGCAGATGTTGGCATTTTAAAATGGTGCTCAGTGGACCTGTTGTGTAATTATTTAGGAGGAGAGATGCGAGAGAACTGTTTTGAAAGGATTTCAACACTGTAGTTTCCCACCTCCTAGGAAAAGTCAGTTAATTCAACAAGTCCCCATACTCAGTTCTTGTCTGTCTGGGCTTTCCCCATTCCCCCACCCTGTTTTCAGGTAAGGGGTATATGCAGATCTAGGTGCTACAGCTGATCTGAAGAGTCATCAAAATCATTACTGCTCTGGACTTAATAACCTACTGCAGCCTTATGTCACATTCTGTAATACTGTCAATTAGTGAGTCCTCTTTATTTTGCAAATAAATCCAATTAAAAGAAGGTATTTGAAAGAGCAAGACAAATACTTTCCATAAAAGGAGTAAGGCTATTATTATGCTTCTAGTATATTAAACGTTCTACTGTAGCAAACACTTTTTCTTTGTTTGACTGTCATCAGCAAGTAAGATCTCTATATAAATAAATAAAGACTGTTTAGCATATGAGGCCAACACTCCACTGATTTTTCTGTACTTTCCTGAGCCTCCATTTCCCACTCTACAGCAGAACTTTTTTATTCCATTCAATAACAAAATGCTGAGTAAATCTTGGAAGAGAAAATCATATTCACCAATTTAGCAACTAATAGCAAAATAGATTTACAATACAATACAAAGTAGTAAAGACAGGGTGGTAATGCCATTCCACCAAATAATCAAATTTTACCAATGTTAAAAAAGACTGTCCTAGGTCTTTAATTAATATGTATGTATATTTCTGGATATAAGAAGCCAACCACAATCTCACCTAATATCGCAGAATCAGAGAACGGTTGAGGTTGGAAGAGACCTCTGCAGATCATCTAGCCCAGCCTCCCTGCACAAGCCAGGTCACTTAAAGCGCATTGCCCAGAACTGCGTCCAAGTTGCTTTTGAGTATCTCCAGAGAAGGAGACTCCACAGCCTCTCTGGGCAGCCTGTTTCAGGGCTCTGTCACACTCACAGTCAAACAGCTTTTTCCCATGTTCAGGCAGACATTCCTGTGTTTCAGCTTAGAGCTTTGCCTCTTGCCCCATAATTGGCCACCTGTGAAAAGAGTCTGGCTCCATCCTCTTTGACACCCTCTCTTAAGGTGTTTGTATACACCGATAAGATCCCTCCTCAACCTTTTTTTCCCCAGGCTGAACAGTCCTAGCTCTCTCAGTGTCTTCTGGTGTGGCATACTGGAAACAGTACTGCAGATGTGGTTTCACCGGGGCTGAGTAGAGGGGGTGGATCACCTCCCTTAAACTTGCTGGCAACATTCCTCCTAACGTACCCCAGGTACAACTGGCCTTTTTGGCTACAAGGGCACATTCCTGACACCTGGTCACCTTGTCCACCAGGACTCCCAAGTCCTCCTCTGCAGAGCTGCTCTCCACCAGGAGAGCTCCCAGCCTGTACTGGTGCATACGGTTAGCCTTACCTAGCTGCAGGAAGCTGCATTTTATTTATTTTAACGAGGAATTTTTCCCGTCCATATTGTTCTGGCCAAAGCAGTCTGAATGCAATGGAACACAGTGGGGGGAGAGAAAATATTATTGCTCCTTTAAAAATAACTACAGAAAAGGAAATCAAATAATTTATTGCTCTCAAAAGTGAATCTGTATTCTTCTTTTACCACTACATTTTACCACTTTTTTAATAATTTTTTATCCTATATAATCCCTAACAAGTTGATGACTGCTCTTTCAGATCGCTAGGGAGAGTCACATCACATAAGGAAGAGGTTCCATAAAATATAGAGGCTTTTGTTTGCAAAAATAAAGCTCTTTACTTGAGCATCTCTGCTGCTGTAGTTCAAAAGGTAAAATGCTTATTTATATTCAGTAAACTGGAGGCTCTTGGTATAAGACCTAGAAGCAATTTTTTCCTTTATTAGACTGCTCAATAAGCCATTACGGAGGTATGCGTTACAGCCCTGTAGCCACAGACTGCTGCATGACCTTAAGCAGTGGATCTTTCTTTTATATTCTAATTTTAGTCCAAGAAACCGTCACAGACCATAGAGCTGTTTAAGATTCTGATAAAAAAGCTATAATTTAAGTTTTTTTCTTATATCTCAGATGCAGACTTATTTCAGTCGCAATATGCACTAACAGAAGCAAGGACATCCTGTGAAGTGACATGCAACTACATATATTTCAACTCCCCAGTACAAGATACAATTAAAGCATAAATTATGTTGTCTAAGTTATGTTTTAAATCATATTGATATCAGGATATCAATATAGGTAACCATAAATATTTAAAACAACGTTTGACTACCATTCTGTAAATTCTACAGTGTAAACAATTGATATCAGAAAATTAACTTTTTTCCTCAGCTTAATCAAGTTAAGTAGATTAACCTGCCTGTTTTGTTATCTCAAAAAGCCTGAAAAAAAACCAGTTCTCTCAAAACTGTTCCAAAACAAAAAGCATGTCCTATATTTTTATCATCTCACTACTACTCTGTCTTTATTAAGGCAGAATATGAACAAGTGCTCGAAGTGCTAGTAGTCATTGATTTAAGGGCTCAGAGGAGAAGGATGAGGGGATAAGAAGGACAACCAAAGAACTAAGATGCAGAGTTCAGAAATCACAAGTAGAACATACAGACACACAGCAAGAAAGAAATGGAAGAATTCCAGGCATAAAAAGAACAAAGTAGAAACCCTACATACTCACTATCTAAGGAAGAAAAGCAAAAAAAAGATGGAAATGATGTAAAAACAACTCAAGCAGACTATTTACATTTTGTGAAGTGTCCAGATAGTATAATGATGAGTCAAGCAGTAGAGGTAAACACTTGGCAAGAAAGTGATGGCTGCATAAGCAGGATAAAAAAAAAAAAAAAAAGTGAGATGAAGAAAACATATTCAGACTGTGTCTGAAAAGGCCACCAGAACAGAACAGAACAGAATGACACAGAATTTTGTACAGAATGGCTGTGGAAAGTAAGGACTAGGAGTCATTCCAGTGTCTCAGTGTAAACAGGATAAAATACAATTTGGGGTGTAACAGGAGATAGCTGGTTGCTTTAAAGAAAGCAGAGAACTAGTGACTCGGAGCTCTTTCTTCTAGTAGTACTGATAAAACTATGGAAGGATCCCATAGTACAAACAACAGGTAATGAAGTCAGAGACTGATTATTATGTTTTCTAGCAATGTATCTCCCTGATGAAGAAGTGGTAACTGTCTTATGTAATATAGTGAGTTATTATAGGTAAGGTGATATACATACAATGAATGTCTGACATTTTCCCAAACTGTTAAGTTTCAACTGTTAACTGTCACTTTTTAAGTTGAATTGAGCTTGCATTAAAGCTTTTTACTAAAATTCCAAACTTTCAACTTACTTACAAGCATATTTAGTCCTAGGGTTCTTTTTAGCTTAAAAGAAGCAGACAAAACCTTGAAAATTTCCACTAGCGCCAGGAAGGAATTGTAAATAATCATATTATTGCATTTGTTTTTAAACAAACCAACTCGTGCAAGGAATCCTCACCAAGAACGATACAGCCACGTATTGATTTGAAACTGAATGATTAAAAAATCTTTTCATGTTAAGTGAGGGGTCAGAATAATATATCACCATACAGTATTTTTGTGATTGAAACCAGCTATTTGATTCATTGACACAAACGTGAGGACGAACTCCAGCATTTGTCAGCATATGATAAGTTACTAACGAGCTAGTACTTGTCAGCAGAGTGATAACTGATTATGCAGTTGAACAGTACTAAAGAAAGGTGATGAACGCTCTACAAAGCAAAGATTTAAAAATCATACTACAGTTCATAGCAAAATAATTCTGTGCTTTTATGTTTTAATTTATCAAACTATCCAATGCTGATTTTATCTTACAACCCCCGGTAGATTACTTACAAAACAAAAAACACAGCTAAAACAAATTTATATGAACACTGCTATTTCCAGAAGTAAATTAAGTATAATAACCCTGATTCTGCTGTCAGTCTATATTTAAAAGGATGGATGCTCTTCCGTGCCATGTTCCCAATCCGTATAACTGAGAGAGATGAGGTCCTTAAGGGAGCAGCCAGCAGGCATTGATTTTCTACTTATGGCTGACACTTCAAAGCAGCCTGGTGCGTCTTCCAAAAAGGGCCACCTTGTCACAATACTGAGCAATCATCTGTCAATCAAGGACAGCAGCATTTGATAAGAGTGCTTCAGTTTCTTATCCCTCACATCACAGCAGAAATGTAGTCTATAACCTGGCAATATAAGCCAAGTGCCCTCATAAGCAGAGGTAATAAAGCCAGAGTCCCTGTCTTTTCCTCACACTGAGCACCATAAGCGGGACCAAGCTGGGTAAGACCTGGCCCACTCTGTGGGCGAGAGCAGTCCTGGCACCTGGCCACCTTCTTACAGCTCTTGTTCCACACCACTCAAATAGAGCAAAAGCACTGAACGTAAAAAAAAATGACTTGGTCTTCAGTGATACTGAGCACCCTTAGATGATGTGCAAGGCTTTAGTTATGAAAGCCCTCACCCCAACAGGTGAGGCACAAGTTATTAGAGTCTATGTTTAGAACTGGCAAAGGATATTCAGTAGATTAAAAGGGGAGGTCTCAAGGAGTAGGTCTCCAAGGCTTAAGTATCTTCTAAGGATACTAAAGATTCTCTTAACTTCTATTGTGGAGAGCTATGTGAACATACATTGTTGCCTCCATCAGCCTATCATATTTGTTGCCATACTGCACAAAATGAATCCCACTATTTAATCTGCATGTAGAGAAAGATACAATATAAGTCAATCTCCAAACTAAATCTATGACATTTAAAAATATATATATTCTGGGGACTTCAGAATATTCAATACTCAATAGCCATATAAAAATGAAAGGATAAATAACTTGATTATAGATGAGCAGGCAACTTTAAAATATGAAGGTTATGTCATACAAAATTAGTTTTCAAGTTAAACTTGCACACACACACAAAAGTAATTATTAATCAGTCTTTATAAATTGCTTTTTTAAATGCTCATAAATTGTCAAAACTCTGAAGTCACCAGCATTTTAAAGCTCTAATTTTAACTCAAGGGATGACAGAGTGCATTAAACATTATCCTACTATTTTACCAACCACATTACAAGCAGTTTTACCCAGTTCAGTTAAACGACAGTCCACACTCAGAAAAGTAGCTACTGGATTACAGCTGTCACATCCATGCCTCAAATTAACTTCTCTGAAGTATTTTTTTTTTAAATAAATCTTCTTGAATTCATAGCAGCACATTAGGCAAATCTGAAATGAAGTTGGAGGTGTGGAGATATAGCTACTGCTGACAATCTAGCATGTTTTTCCACTTCACTGCTATCTCAGTAATGTTAGGTTTTAGCTATAAAAACAATTTGACAGAACTGGATGGGCTTCTAGACACAAAGTTGTTTTCTTTAGCTTTACCATACGTTAACTGCTTTTACCATCTGTGAAAGGATGATAAATGCTTTTGCACATCCCTCACAGGGATTTTGGTGAGGATTAATTAATATTTTTAATGTGCTTTGAAGATTAAACATTAATAAGAGCTAAGTTCATTATTCCTTTACTTTTGGAAAAGTAAAATTCTTCATAGCAAAACTAGGAAACAACCACAGTATCATTGCAAAGTAGGAATAATGTTTTTAAATCATATACTTCTGTTCTGTGTAATAACTAAACTGCAACCTTTCATTACATTCTCCCCCTTTTCCCTGCTTTGATGACTTTCAACTAACTTCTAGCAGTTATTGGAAGTTAGTTTTATTTTAGAGATTTGAAAGCATCTTCTCTTAAATTTCCACACACAATTTATATTATAGAACTCAGATCTATTCATGGTTATATCCCAGATTAGCAAATCCTCACTCTACTTTCTTCTCAGGATAGTTCATCCTTGCTACTTTGAACTCAAGAACTCCTATCAGTACTCCCTCAAAGCCATCAGAATTTCACTTAGACTCCTGCTCCAAAAGTATTTATACCTTCAGTTGATACAGGTTAGTACAGTGAGAGCTTTCTTTAGAATTAACCTGGAGACAAGGCTGGATCAGAAAGAATAATGCTTGTAAACTGAGAAATTTCACACACCCAGCTGGTATTTGACATTTGATACAAGACTGTCAGGGACAAAATGCTCCAGGCTGCCTTTGCCTCCTGTATTCAGTGCCCAGTGCTGTGTCAGATTTATTTCACTTTGGATAAATATTGACTGGTGGCTGTGTTGTCCATGTCGGGTGCATGCCAGGTGAGAATGAGGTTCCTGGCATGCGAAAGGCTGTGTTCTGGCATCAGGAGTTGGATTAAACTCTTGACTACTGCTAGAAATCAGCAGCGGAATTGTGACTCAGCCTTCCAGCACTGTAATGAATGGCAGAGAGTGGATTTTCCCCTCTATCTGATTAGGAGTCAGCATGAAATCCTGCACTAATGAAGTATGAATCCACGGGAATTTTTGTCTACATAATGTGGAGATCTTCTAACATATTAACCAGAACGTAGGCCTTTCTAATGCTGGCACTATTCCATGTGGATCTATTACACTAATTTAGAATAGTTACCTTTTAAATTCCCGACAACAGAACATGTAGCATTTTATTTACTGTTTTAATCCAGCTGTGCTCTTCTTGTTTAATATCAGCCATCCCTCTATAGCTTTCTCTAGTCAAACCTATGGAGAGTTACCTATCTTGTAATGTAGACCTTAGTGGAATAACAGGAACATTTCAAAGAAAGGACTTGTCTGTTTGGCATGGAGAGAACAGGTGACAATTATCAAAGGACTTTGCGGACAAACATTTAAAAAAAAAAAAAAAAAGTCTGTCAATTTGAAGACTGA
The DNA here is from genome assembly GCF_000705375.1 of Tinamus guttatus. Next base: position 85,771 of record NW_010582726.1, read on the forward strand.
AAGAGCCACATAGAACTTCTTTATTCTGATGCATTAGAAAGTCTAAATTATTTTCCAATATTTTTGGCCTTTTTTTTTAAATTTAGTGATGCAGAACTTTGTTTCTAAAATGCTAACAAGTAGAACTACTGACAATATTTTTTATAGTGAAAATAGAACTATAGATAAGGACAAGAGGAAGAATATAATAATAATAAAAAAATGAAAACAGCAACAAAAAATGATTTGTTTGGAAAGCCAGATAAAAAATGAAAGATAGCTAAGAAATATAATTAAAAATCCTGAAGATTTCTAAGATTTCTTTACAAATTAATGCTCCTTAAATAAAAATAAAATTTAAATAACAGTTTATAGCAATGAACTCCCTTTGTTTTCAGTGCTTAAGGAAAAAGAAAACTACATATGCAGAGACTGCAACAGCAGACTGCATCTTATAATGGGCAGAGAGGGAGAAGGAGAAAATACCTAATAGCCATATATAATAGCCTTCCTCTTTGCTGCCAGCTATAGCTACCACTGTTCTTGTATCATTTATTTCACAAATATTTAGGGAAAAAAAAAAAGAGAGAAAGCCACCCGTTTCTGTATTTCAGGTGGATAAATGGCTAAATAAGAAGGTGGGAAAAAGAATATAAAAAACAAGTAAAGGAAACAGAGCAGTTTCAGGAGAGAGAAAGAAAAATCACAAAAGAAGAACCAGTAACCAAGACCATAAAGTACAGCTGCTAAAGAAAACAAGAAAGGTAAATGTCTTCTAGCTCAGAATTCATATCAAGCAGGCAACACAATGTCCATACCTAATTTGTAAGGTTAAGATTTGAGAGAAGAATCCAAATGCAAATCAGGATTTTCAGTCTATTACTAAAGCTTAATCGCAAGGGAGCAGGCAGAAAATGAACATCTTCGAAAGCAGAGATGAAGGGAATGAATAAAGGCTCAGACAAAAGCAGGCTAGCTAAAGAAACACCATTCAAGAATCTGAAATTATGTCCAAACAGAGAAAGTAGAAAAGATAATAAAACCTGACAGGATCAATGTAAAAAAAGAAGCACCCACAAAGAACTCAAAAAAAAAAATCTGGCCAAGAAGAAGCTGTCAGGACCAACTAGCAGAACACACACAAAAGAGTAAAAAATGTTACCCTCAGTGTCCCTCAGTCATACCAAGAGCAGCATCCTTCCTTGATAATCTTCAGTACCAACAAATGATCAGTGTAACAGGAACATGCACAGACAAGGCAATTGCTGAGAAACTAAATGACTTCTCTGAACCACCAAATGAATGTTTCTTGTGCTAAAATCCTCTGGCAGGGCGTAGGGGGAACTGTCTCAGAGTGAAGCTTAGAAGAGGCTGTATAAAAGATTGACAACAGGAAAAACGACTCAGGAGAAACAAGTGTCAGTTGCCAAAAATTCGACATGAGCGCAAGGGTGAAACAGTGAACCACAAACTGTGATGTGTGACATCTGGTCTAAAATCACCTCAGAGTATGAGGCCTGGAAGGTGGCAAATGGGATGACGACATTGAAAAGACTCTACTAGTTACTACTCTAACAGCAATAAGAAATACAAGTATTGAATGCATAACATAAGTATAAAGAACCAAACAGTCAATAGTGCTTTTGTAAACGGAAGTAATAGAATCACAGAGTAATTTTGGAAGGAAGGGATTTATGAAGATCATCTAGTCAAAATCAGGCTTAAAATAAGGCCAGTTTAGATTAGGTTGCACAGGACCTTACCCAGTGAGTCCTGATTATATCCAAGAATGTAAATCCCCAACTTCTCTAGGTACCTGTGCCAGTGTTTGACCACTCTCATGCTGAAAAATTTACATCAACTTCCTATTTCCCTTAGGCTTGGGTGCTTTTCACCCCATCGCCCACGTAATTGCTGAAGACATCAAAGGCATCAGCCTCTGTATTGACCCCTGAGGAACACTACTTGTAACTAACTGGCCACCAACTAGATTTCGTACCACTGATCACAACCCCTTGAGAGCAGGAGACCACTCAGTTTTCTAGCCACATCTCTGGTTTGTCTCTAAGGACATTACAGGAAACTTGCCAGAATTAAAACAAACAACATTCACTGGTCTCCCCTTAAGCAAACTGGAAGTCACTTTGCCAGGGAAGACAATCAAGATGGTCAGACACAATTTGCTCTTTCTAAAAAGATGTTGGCTGTTTCCCATCACCTTCTTATCCTTCATGTACTTAGACAGAACCACCAAGAAAACTGACTCCATAATCTTTCTAGGAAGGAAGGTAAGGCTGATTAGGTTGTAGTTCCCTGGATCTTCCTCCTCCTCCTTGTTCTCCTGACACTTGCCTTTCTCCAGTCATTAGGAACACCATTAACTTTTACAGATGACAAACAGTGCCCTTGCAGTGACATCCTTCAACACCCTCAGCAGTCTTGGAGGTGTTCCACCAGGTCCCATAGACTTGGGAGTACCCAGTCGGCTTGGGTGCTCACAGACTGAATTTTCCTACTGTGAGTAGTACTTCACTCCTGTAGGCTCTGCTATGAAGCTAAAAAGCTTCAGGACAAACCATAAAACTTAAGGCAAAGGCAGCATTGGCTATCCCAGCCTTTTCTCAACCTTACCTATAAGGTTGCCTGACCTATTGAGTGCTGGGACCACAGTTTCCTTAATTTTCCTTTTGCTGCTGAAGTACTTACAGAGGCCTAACGGAACTCTTTACAGTGGTAACCGCTATTTGGAGAAAGGCAGTATGATTGATTCGGTCTATCTGGACTTCTGAAAGGCATTCTCCAAGGAAAATGCCAAAAGCATTTTCCTCCGATGCATAAAGTCATCTCACAAAAGTCCTGTTCTGGAAAATGAACATTATATCTGGTAGTTCCTTCAAGTGCTGACTTTAGTGAATTTTTAGGGCATGCAGAAGTATTTTTTATTGCTCACTATGGGTTTCCAAAAATTGCTGCCTCCTGAGAATACTGATAAAAATTATTTTCATCTACCAATTATAATTGGAAAAGATTACAGTTAGAGAATAATGAAAAGTTCACATTTGCCAATTTGCTTTTCATCACCATTTTCTCTTTAGTGTAGATACACCAACTTAGCATCCAGGACAGCTTGGGTTTCAGAACAGGAATTTCCTGGTGAGTTATTTGAAAGATTTGAAAGACACCTCACTTTGGTTTTGTCAAATTATTTGAAATAAAAGATAAATATGTAGGAAAAAAAAATCCTCACCAAATAGCTCTGGCAATGCTCTTTGCATGATTTTCAAGAATCGTGATGCTTGAAGTTAAAAGTGAATTGTGCATTCCTTATGCAGGAGAAATATCTGTCTCAGTGAATTAATTATTCAAGAAGCACTTCACCTACCCAAGGTATATAGTTCCTGTAATACTGAAGGTCAAAAGCAATGAGGTTGAGCTGAATTTCAAAGGTCAGAGATGCCAGATATTTATTTTCAACTTTTTATATACTAATATAAAATACTGCTACCTGTGCATAAGAAAATCATGGATACAACATTTGGAATACTCTTTTCCATTTCCAACAACCATTCCCAGAAACTGTTTTAAGACTAGTACTGTGCCAGTCTGTAGAAAAAAAGAATGAGAATGCTCTATTTTAAACACAAGGGAAGGCATAAGTAACCATGCATTTATGCATAATGTGAAAATATTCATAGAATAAGCTAGAGAGGAAAAATAGTGCTAGGAGAAGAAAATGTAAGCTGAGAAAGGCACGATTAAGTTCTGCTGTGCCATCCTGGATATTTTCTATTATGATTCCCATTCATTAGAGTACAATCCAGCACATAATATTCTAAGGGTGTGTTCCCATATATAATTTCTCTAGCTTCACTAGAGAAGTCTTTTCTGTTCTAGTTTCACTTCTGCAACCAAACCTTTTCCCTTAATAGTTAACAAAAACCTTGATTAATGGAACATTAACATTAATGACATGGAGGGCAATGAATATGCAATTACCATAGAGTCCATGGAGCAGCAGTGCAACTGACCTTTCTAGTCTCTAAGCTGTCCATCACGTACAATGCCTTCTGCAATGCCTTTCTGAAAGTTTGCCCCGTCAGCAATCTCCTTTCACTCTTTACAAGCAGAAGCTTCTGCTCTGACTTCAGTCCAACTATTTATCACTGTGAATCTTGAGATCTGTGTTTCTAAAAGATATTTATCTCCTTGGCGATTATCTACTAGTGTTTGTAGCCACAGAAGGGAAATATTAAATACAGAATTTCTGGAAAACAGATAAGAAGTAAAGCATACATGCAGACCTTTAACTCAATATATTCAGCTTAATTCAATTAAATACAACTTATTCTACTCTGGCCTATTGTGGATGTATGACAATGTAACGTAATTTTCAATTTCAATGTTGGAAAACCGAATAACTGGTGATGCTTGCAAAAATATTCCATCCCCCTGGCTGCATCTGGGTCCAGGTACTTTCTCTGGTCACATTCTGATCACACATCACAAGATGACATGGGTGTATTTACACATGAAATCTGACCATGGAGGGAAGAGAGGATGCATGGTGATTCCTGGCCAGAAAAATAAAGGAAAAGAGCTGTAAGTTACCACCTCCATTAGCTTTAATTATCTTGTGCTGAGCATGACCAATTCTAAACAAGCATGTAGTGAGGCAAATTACTGACTGCTATTTTAACTGTTGCAGCTCTGTATATGGAATTTTAAGTGAATTGTGTGATAGCAGAGAAGCCAGGGAGGCTAACAGAGTAAGAAAATACTATAATAATCAATTCTTCTCATTTAAAGAGGGTGTTATGTCAGTGACTGATGTTGAAACTTCAACTTTTTAGACACCATTAGGACCGCTTCCTGGAGAAACCATGCACTGAATACTCAAGAACAAAAGTGATTTTTCATTAAGTTTGGAGCTGCATGCAGTCTTGCAACTGTGTCAAAAAGTGCCACTTTTCATGACCTTTATATAGTCAAATTCAGCATGATAGATCACTGTGGCCTTTCCAACTGAAACAAGTATTTTTGTTTAAGCCACTGTCATATTTAAGAGAATCATCTACAAGAATGCCATTGCTTCCAATGCTGAAGAAATATTAAGTATTTATAACTTCATAGAAAAATCACACAAGTTTCATTGTTGTTCGTTATTTAAGGGATATTATGCAATCCTAAAGCACACTAATAAAATGTAATCAAGCATTGCTGTCATGAAGGGGGAAAAAAAACTTTTCAGAGAGCACTTATCCATTCATTATTAAAGCAAACTAGCTTATTGAACTTAAACGAATAGTCACCATTATTCCCTTATTGCTGGGTGACTAAGTGGTTTCAGGATTTTCCTCTGAAACTATCAGAAGTACCAGTACTGCTCACTGCAAGATTTTGCACCAAAGATGACAATTCTCCTGACAAATTGCAGTGTCTTGCAACTATGAAGAAAGAGAACCAGTCCGCAAACAAATGTTCCTTGGGAGGAATTTCATGACTATTCCAACAAAGAGAGGGTTTCTCTGGGTTGGATTTCAGATGAAAGCTGTGCGCCTGAAATTCTTGATATTCATACTATAATTCTCTCCAGTATCTACTGAATAGTAGCCACACATTGTAATTTAAAGATGCATTGAGGCCATTTCTTTCCAGAAACTATTGTAAAAGTCATATCAGTAGCTGGCATTTACCATTCAAAATGTCTCAGACACTTCCATAAATCCTATCTGAATTTTATCTGAATTTTGCTGACTAGGCCAAGGCTACTCAAGCTGCACTGTTTAGATGAAGTCACTAAAAATCATCACAAGAGTCTAAGGAACTTTACAATTTTAGAAACAGTTTTTTGCCTTACAACCAAGTAAGTCTCAAGAATTGTCACAAAATGAATAAATCCACCAACTTCCATGGTGATTATGACACTACTCCTACTACTTCTTTCCACAGTGGACCTCAAAGCTATAAAAATTAGGGAAAAAGTATGAGAAAAACTTATTAAGTATCTCTTGAAGACCTGTTTTCCAAGCATCTGCATTTTAATATCTTATGAATGCAAGAATTGACTGAAGAAGGCATTTTTTTCTCTTTCCAGAGCAATCATTTCAGCCTTTACTCGTGTGCTGCCATGATCTTTATTCAGAATGAACAAAATAATACTCATGTATGAAAAAAGGAAATTCCTCTCTCAAGATTTTTTTTCTGATCGGATTTCTGTACAAAAACACCAACATAGTACCCAGAAGGTCTTGTGTGCAGGAGAAACACAGCCTTAATTAATTAATTAAGGCTTCAGATACATGATCTCAAATAGAAAATAAGATCAACCAAAGGTCCAAATGACTATAAAGGGAATCATCACTCTGAGGGTCTTTTTAGAAATTTGATTTCAGAGCCATGCTTAAAGGATGGTCTATATCTCACAGAAGGTTGGGTTTATACATATATTATACATATGTACATTATGAATATGCATGTAGAATGTATACATACATTATACATATGCAGTTTTTTAGACTCCCTCAGAGTCAGTGCCAAAACTAGCTTTTTTTTTTTTTTTTCTCCTCCAAAAAGTAAGTTAGTTATCTGTGTTTAGAACCTAACTCATCTTATCCTTATCCAAGCTTGGATCTTCTCTAACTATAGTTTCTGGAAAACTAGCCAAAATGTATAAATCTACTGTAGAGGTCAAGGTTTGATGGCATAAATTCTACTCAACATTCCACACGCAACTCTCCCCTCACTTTCTCATCCAGAACCTTCAACTTTTAATTTGTTTCTTCCATCATCCGGCAAATAAATATCTTTCAGACTACAAAGAACAGTTACTTTAACTATTAAGAAATATTAGTGCATTTCAGCAGAGACTACCAATGAAGCGACAGAAGAAGCCACTTTCTAGTGGGCTTTATACTGCAAACATATCAGGCTATTAGCTTGGATGCACCCACGCATATTTTGTATTGTCAGCCTGTTTAGTCAAATAATGATTGTTTCACTAGAGCACAGATGTGCAACCTCCCTCTCTGTCAGAGCTTGGGAGATGAATAACTTGCATTCTGGAAGAAAGTCCTCCTTTCCTCTTGCCACCAAGGAAAACACCAGAGTCAGCATTTGTGTTTCTAACTGAAAGACACTCTGTCTTCCTGACTGCAGCGGCTCTGGCATGCATGTTTCAGGAACTTACAAGACTTGTTTAAAATAAATAGCTGAAAGAAATGTACACTTCGGTCACGGATTTCCCAAAGATCTTATTTTACTGGTTGGTCTTCAGAGCAAGTGGCTTATTAAAACTTGTCAAGTTTCCATCAAGAACAAACAATTGAAACCAGCAAGTCTAGCACATTATTTCAATATTTTCAAAAGACGAAGTACTATACATATTCTAGAGTGCCTTCTTTATTATTATTACAGTGCTGCATAGTCAGAGAACATGGCCCAATTTCACAAAACACTGCTATAATTCATATATATTAGAGAGCTTTCCAAAAACAATTGCTTTGAAGCTGAAGTGCATGGACTTCTACTCAAAAAGCTTCAATACTTGCACTGGATTACTATTCCAATTTTCAGTCCTTGCAAATGTCACACTATTTGGGCCATAAGCACATTTAAGAAATACTTCTTCCTCAGTCCTTCGGAGAATTTTAAATCGCTGGCAAACTTTGGCTTCTCTACTGAGATTGAGAAAATTATCTTTCATACTCTGAAAATTCACCTTCTACAATTAATAATGTTTACAGACCTGGCTCATAAGAAAGAGGCAGAATAAGAAACCCCATAACAAAGAGACAGAATAAGAACCAAAACATTTAAACGTTTAGGTCTTTTTTATTATTATTATTTTTTACTGGATAGAGTCTTCCACGATCTACCGCACAAGATTTTTTTTGTTGATTTTTCTCTCTCCCTTAATAGGGTGTTGAGACAGTCTGCCATGTAGGAAAGAAGAATGGAATCTTCCCTATCGCAGAAGTTTGAGACAGTCTGCCATGTAGAAAAGAATGGAATCTTCCCTATCGCAGAAGTTTCTCAACTGAAAAGAACATTTAGAAGAAGCAGAGTCATCCTGTATTACCAGTAACTCATAGTACTTTTAAATGGGCTGAAGTCTATTTTCTCTATAGATGTTTCTGATGCAAAAATTTTAGATGTTAACCACTTACATTTCCTTGTCAAAGTTTTTCCAGAATTTTCCTGCTCAAATTGAATTTTCTGAAAACTTATCTATGAGGGAGGAACAAGGATACAGCAAAAAGGATATAGTAGAATACTATCAATAGGCTACAGAACATGATCTACAGCACTCTACAGCTCAAAAGTTTCCTCCCTGTGAATTTCTTCAACAGAAAACAAATGTATGCTGCTGCTGTATCAGCAAAATGCTTGAATTGTACTATTTTTATTCAAAAAACCTCTGACCTTCAAATTACAATTTGGAAAGAATTATTTTTTACTTCATATTCATCCTTTAGGCAAAGTAGTCCATTTCTCAGCATAAATCAATGATCTTTTCCAGGAATAAGGCTCAGCATAGTGGCCGATGGAGGGCTAGTGACACTAATGTGCATCAAGGGCGGTCTAAATCAATAGCATGTCTTCTATTCCATTTCAAAACCAGAATTTTAATCAAAGATACTATCAGTTAATTTCATTCACTTTTGACAAATAAATATCTTAATCATTCTCATGTTAGTGAGGACTTCAAGAAATCAGAAGTCTCAAGTTACCTGTATGAATTTTAAGTAATTGGCTTTTCAAATCCAGAGTAATGTCCAGACTATTAGTGGTGTTTTTTCAGTGGAACATCCCAATTACTTTATGAGATTTATTTTTCTTTTAAATAAAGCAAATTATTCAAATTATCAAATAAATTTTATACATATATAATAAGAGCACAAAACTATATTTTAGTAAGCTCAGTCTGTGAGCTTACCAACTACAATACTTTCACATCATTTCACACTTTCATATTACGATGTGACAAAATATCCAGTAACAATATATGCATTGCTATGGATAACAGGAGAAATGCCACTGGAAACTGCTGTCAGATTATATAGCCAGTGTTTACCAAAAACCAAACAAATCAGAAATCTTATTTCACTGTGATTTTAAGTATGTTTTTAATTTCTTATCTTCATGAATCAAGCAATGTTCTGTTCCGATTGATCTTTTCTTAATTGTCTTCCCATAATGGTTTTTCCAAGTAACCAAGAACTATATACACAGTTCCAAAAGGCTTCATTAATTATATGGCATAGTTAAAAAAAATCTATAAACAAACATTAATAATTTTAGCTTAAAGAGGGGATTAGGGACGTAGCAACTCCCAGTGGAAGACAAAATATATAAGCAATTAAAACACATGAGGCAATAGCACAAGACTCAACCAGGATGAATATTTTAACATGCTTACAGGAATGATTTATTCGGAAAAACCAATGCTAAAACACAGCATGAGTAATGATCTACAGAAAATTACACATAACGTGATATAGTAGCAGAGAAACCAATGTGATTATTTGTCAGAGCAGAATAATGATTACAATTTGATAGACAATTTTGAAGCATTGTGACTGCAGAATATTAATATCAACCTAAACATTAAAAAAAAAACCCTCAGGAAAATAAAAACCAACTAAGCAAGTGGAGAACTGTAAATCCACAGGTAGTGAAAAGGAACATGCACTACAGCAGTATGCTCTTCTACTTCAGAATTAGCATGAGGGAATGAGTATTTAAAACATTGCACAAGATGTGCTTAAAATTCACAAAATTTAGGAGAAAAATCCTCAAAAAGCAGGACTGTGGTGTGAATCTGCAATGGCCAGCTTCACCCGATTCTTCAGGTTCAAACCTGAAGATTGGTATTACTGCTTCTCTCTCCTCTGTACCCTATTCTTGCTCAACTACGCAGACTCATTCTGTCCCTTCTCCCTTGGGAGCAGCAAGAGCGTGCACAGAAGTTTGCCAATGTAAAGGTTCATGCTATCACATTCTTTTACCCATACGCAATAAACATAACTGAATATTACAGATGAACTTAATGAACATCTGTAAATATGAGGAAATCGATTCTCTAGTTCATCATACAAATGATTTCCCTACTTCCTTTCATACCATTTATAAATTTTTATAGATATCATTACTGCTAGATTCTTCATGTATTTTACAGGTATTTTAATTCATTTCTCACTTCACCAGTTTTATGCATCTGGACTTATCAGATCATCTACAAAAGCATATACTTAACTAGATTCTATATTATTTGTGTTCCTGTGACTTTTAGAAATATTTATACAGCCATTCAGAGAGTATTGGGACACGCACATAGCATGCACATTCCTGATACTCTGAGCTTTCTTTCCCCATTTTTTACTTTATATCTATTCTTAGCAAATTGTGTATTTATTGAAATATATACAGACACACATGGATATGTAGATAAAAGTTTAGTATATATCCTGTAGGTAACCACCATGTACTAGAGAAAATTTGATTTTATGAAATATAAAAAAAAAAAATCTTAAATCTCTTTCCCCAAGAGAGAGTACCTCTCCAAAATTTCCTCCCTGTCCAAGCAAAACAAACTTCTTATCTTTAGATCCCCCTTCCTCCTCACTGATGTTCAGTTATTCCTGTTCAAATAATCTACATGGTCTCTTCAATTCCTGCACTTCCTTTGAGCCTCAGCTCTCCATAGTTTCTAGCAATCACAGAATCCATGGTCTTAAGAGAGAACAAGAGACACAGATGCAAGAAGGAACAATTCAGTGTTAAAATCTATTTATTTAGATGCACGGAAATAAGCTTCCCTCTCCCACAGAAGGTCAGCAAGAAATTAACTACATTCCTATTTATATCTTCTCACGTGAAGCCTCTGATTTATACTCGAGTTATTACAATGTTAATACCAGGCTATTTTCATGTTCTTGCAACAGGAAGTAGCTACCTTTTCAGTGGAATAGCAAAGAGTCATGGAGAGCAGCCATAATTTTCCCCTCAAGTCTTAGAGATAAAAATATAGTAAGCATTTAACCTTCCAAATTCACATTCTTTTCAGGTCCTTTTAGACTGAATAATTTTTTCTATGTATTTTGAAGCCAACTCATCAAAATGTAATGATTATATTGGAAAATTTTATTTATTTATTACAAAATTCTTATGTTTTAGTGATTTATTTTAGGAAGTAAAAATAGCATCCGTTCAAGGGGAATATTTTATTGAAATTTTTCTATTATTTTCAGAAATTACTTAAGTATTTGACTCCCTTTGGTAAACTCCCACAGAATTAAACAAGAGATTAGTTCTGCTATTTGATAAGCCAGTTAGTAACTGTTATTTTATGTGAACACCAATGCTGTAATAGAATATTTGTAGGAGAAAGGAAAAAATAAAAATAAAAATAAAAATAAAAATAAAAATAAAAATAAAAACAAAAATAAAAGGCTTCAAAGTTTTGGCTAACAAACTTTGTTTAGTTGGGTTTTTCTATCCACATTGCTCTTTGACATATTACTTGTGATCTTTGCTTTTAGTACAGAATCATTATCGGAAATCCAAAAGGCAACATTTGTGCTTTAACGGGATGTATACAGTGAGATCGAAGGCAAGACATTCTTATTCACATAATGCACCTGAGAAGCACAGGAACACAAGTTGATAAACACTTGCATTGTTAAAGAAAGCCTTATTTCAGCTGAGAACTGCTTCAAGCTGAGGCCATGCTGCAATTTCAAGATTACCCAGCAGCATATCGTCAGCTTTAACACATTTTCCATTGCTGCATGCTCTGGGATTTTGTCCTTCATCAAAGCATGGGGCTAACACTGCCAATGAGAAGGCAACAGAGACACAGGGATGTAGAGCTCCTTGCCTTGGCAAACACACAGGTAGATGTGCACCCGTTAGCAGTCTTTTCTATTCTATATGCAAGGCTCCTTGACTGCTTAAGCACGTGCTGGCATTCTTTATCTCTAAGGATGAATTTTTGTTAATATTGTAGTAACCAAATAATGTTTCCGAAACCCATTTTTTAAATGAAAACAGTGATGATCAGATGCAAATATTTCAGAGGAAAAAAAAAAAAAAAAAAGAGATAGTGATTACAGGCTTGACAGCTACCTGCAAGAGTAGCAGCAATGCGACATTACTAGAGAGCTCTTTATAATTCACGTTCAGTTTTTCATGTGGTGATATTATAAACTGGAATTCCGCTGTGATAATCTTTATAATTTCCTTTAAAACATATGTGCTTCACCAAACTAAAGCCCAATTATTTCAGGTTTTCCCACTGATAAGAGGAAAAGCCTGTTTTTTCTTAACAGTTGCTTAATGCAGTACCCCTCAAATAACTTATTATTTCTGTCAAAACCTGTAAAAGTTACTGAATGTGAAGTAGTCTCTTTGTAGTTAAATTGTTCACAGGGTAATGAGGTGGTAACAAACCTATTCATAAATACAGAAGTTAAAGCGGTTTTAGATGAAAGCTAAGAGCAAAAAAAAAAAAAAAAAAAAAGGACTTTTACCATATCAATTGGAAAATAAGAACTGCAGTATAATTCAGGCAGGGGAAATACATCTAAAAAGGAAGTTTAAAATAAAATATCACAATGAAAATATGGATCAAACTCGGAACCCCTGAAAATCCTAATTCTACAGATTCATCAGATTTTGCACTGCACTGCTTACGCATAATAAGAGCATGGAATTCACTGCATGTTCCTATCTCTGCTTTTGAAGGTATTCCCATAGCACCTTTCTCGCTCTGGTTTTCAGAGCTGAGCTATGTGGCATGATTCCACATCCAGCACTTTGAGCTCCAACTGGTAGCGACATGCAGCAAAGCAGTGCTGCAGTTAAGAGTTGTGCTTTTAGTGTTGTACTTCAATACTGTAACAATGTTAATGCAAGCCCACCTGCTGGCACAGTTCCTCAAGAACGAGTGCTTAGAGATTAACCGAATTCATACACCAGAACATGAATTTGAGTTGCAAAGACTAATTCAATATATTCTTTCCTGCATTTTTTAGGGGATATTTAAGACTTAGATTAAAAACAGCAAGGAGAAGGGAGGTGATTAGAAGTTATTCATTCCTTCTAAAGGATTTAGTATTTTCAAGTTCAGAATAGTACCACTTAAAATTAACAGTTGCTCACAGCCTATTTTGAAAGGGGCCATAATTTTGGAAGTCAATGTCTGAACCAAAAAAATCCAGCAACCACACATTGCAAGGGAGCACTCAACCTGCACAGCTGTAGAATATCTGAATAAGCCCAGTGACAATGCTTAGGAAAAACAAATAACATGCTGAAATAAACTGTCAAAGCCAATGCATCCAAGTACATTGCAACTGATATTCTGCTAATTTTGACATACACGGTAGATACAAGAATACATATAACCTATGACTTTTATTGCAAAACTTGTTCAACTCTTAGATAAGAAATATGTTTCGTTTTATCTAACCTAACTTTTTATACAATTGTTTGAATACTGACAGAACACTAAATATTTGGACCAACACGTATACAAAGTGAGCTCTCAAAAACAAAGTGCCTCTTGTAAATATTTATAGGGAAAATGTACATTAAAAAAGTGACACTGATCAGACTGTAACCTAGTCTGAATATTAGTAATTAGCAGATCCACTAACTTGGCAACTGGATAAATCTTAAACTTGGCAATGAGAGTGAAGACTCTGCAGATCTGCATCTAATCCCCTGGCTAGTGTCAACAACACCTATGCCAGTTGCTGAACTGGGAATTTATTGCTAGTAACAAGCCACTGGCATTAATTTAAAAAGCAGCTCCAAACCTATACCTCTCCAAATATTTTCTGATACAGCTCAATGGTAACATTCGGTAACTAGTAACATATTTGTTATTGCGAATCCAATATACCTTTTTATTATCATCCAAATTATTTCAGAAACTGAGAAGCAAAGGGAGTCTGAAGGAAATAATCCTTTTTATTTTCTAACCATAAAGGTTTTTGTGCAGCCCAAGTAATGATTTCCAAATTCTATTCTCGGATTTTCCTCAATTGCTCTCAGCAGCACAATATTGTCTACACCATTTCTGACTCTCTTCCTCCTCTATTTTTTAAACATGCAGTAACTAAGCAAAACCCTTCTAAACCTCAGGATATATCCACAAAAACATGTATCTGCTCATATTGCATTGCCTTGACATCCGCATATATGACAATATAAGCAACAAGATAAACAAGGCAATAGTATTGCCAACATACCCAACGACTGGGTACAGACAGGGTTAACTACTTCATGGACTGAAATGCTGGCAGGTTTTTCTGCCTTCTTTGTGCTATAGGTACCAAAGCATCCATTACTATTGGTATACAGAAGTATGCCAAACCAGGATCAAACAAAAACGTTATCAAATGGAAAACTGGCAGAGTCTCATTATCACTTAATAATGGTGCCAAGAGCCCATGTCACTGGTGCAAATTAAGGGAAAAATATGGAAAACATGACTGAGATAGATTAAATGAGTTTTTAATCAGCCTACACAGTAAATCGTAAGAAACTGCATAATTGCTTCCCCCAAAAAGGCTGCTGAAACATCGTCACATAACATCACAGCCTATTTATTATTGGGCTAGCACAAACAAGCTCAAAACCAGAAGAAAATGACAGCAGGCGCCAGCTCATTAAAGCCAAAACTTCACGATCATTGCTCGGAGGGGGCACGTGAGCAGCATCTCTTGCTGGCCAAAGCACCCACGGCACCAGGCAACAAGTTTTGCTGCAGAACAGTTGCTATTGTACAGCACTGGCATGCAGGGAAATTGCTGGAGCATTTTTCTCCCACAGCTACATGGATTAGCAGAAGGTGATGGAAGCCACAGGGATGTCTTCATTTTCCCTACCAGCCCATGCTACCTTTGCCCAAAAGCCAGGTATCGCTTTAAAGATTATTATATCATGGTTAAATATAAAATAGTAACTCCTAAAGGAGGAAGAAATGGAAGATAAACAATTATAGCATACAGTATTGACCAGAACTATTGAAAAATCTTCCTAGCAAAATTGGTGGGAGGTAATAAACCAAATAATTGCTGTAACTTCTTTGCATTTTGCTTCGTTATTTAGATTAGGTGCTGGAGGCAGCAACCATCTTAGTTTACAGGTAAAATTAAATATGCATCCAATAACATTTAATTATCACATGCTGCTGAGCATGCTGTTTACTTACGCTGTGTTTGAGGGTATGGAAAACAACGATGTGAATACAAAATAGGCCCCCTCTCTGTCCAGGCCAGACCTACCGTCCACTTGGTATCAAAAGTTATGCACAGAGTCAAGCAGATATTACAGTCACTTTTCACTAGAGTTGCATTTTCTGCTAACACAGACTTATAAAATTTGACAATCAACAGACCAAATGGTTACATTCAAGGTATTCTGCAATTCTATGACATTTGCAAATGCCTTCCAGAAGCGTATGGAAGCTCAGGAAGATATGAAAGCACAGATCGTGCAGCATTAGGTTCTGTCTGGTAACCATAAACTCTATTCCCGTCTGGGGACTTCCTTATTTTTTTAAAAAAGGAAGGATGGTTGTAACAGCACAATGTTAGTTTTTCAGGATATACTGGAGACAGAACAAGCAACCTAGTGATGTGTAGTGTCCTTCCTGAGCTTATATGTGAGGAACAGAACTATGTGTCACTTAACTATTAAAAGATGTAAACACAGGTATTAGGCATTATTTTAAAAAAAACAAAACAAAACAAAACAAAAACAGGAAATCAGCTAAGTTAACACATACCAAAAAAACAAAAACAACAAGTATTAACAAGATTTTATATCTCAACACCTGTCATTCCTCAGACATAACAGTAATTCAGAATAAAAGCAAGGAACACAGTGAGCTGATGGTCCTTCCCTTCAAGCTCGTAATCTTTAGAAGAAAAATATTCACAGATGATTATATTAATTGTATCTAAAATGCTCTAAACTGAAGAGAGCTGCTGGGCATTAATGGGCATTAAATTTAAAGAACTCCACAACAGTCATCATGAAAGTGCACAAAACCCGTTCGACTTTTTCACAAGTTAGTTGCACTGAGATCTTTTAGAAATCTTTTCTTTCTTCTTTGAACTACAGAACAATTTTTCAACATGCTAGCTCTGCCATTGAAATCTGAGCAAAAATTGCTATATTGAAGTGACTTGTCTAGGCAACATTCATTGAATGTTATATAGAGTGGAATCTAATAAGACTGGATGTTCACAAATATTAATTCTGGACACGCAAAGGGAAATAACTTTATTTTTCTTCTTGACAAAATCACAAAAAAGTATTAACAAGATTTTAAATATCTCAGCAGCATAATCAAAAATGTGTTATAAGCAAAAGGACTGTAATATAGGCATTCCTTAGCCAAAAAGTTTAATTTGCAAAAACATTTTAACTTTAGAATCCTGTCCACGAATCTTTTGCTCTTAATTAATTATTCTGAAGTGCAGTTTATACCATCCATCAATTTGCCTCACCTTCTTTTTTTTTTTTTTTTTTCCCTACTGCTGCAGTGAGCACAAGATATAAGGCTGCTTCCACTTCTCTCACTACCAAGATTTAATCAAAAAGAAAGTGTTGACTTTCCTCAGACCTTCCAAAGAAAGAAGGAAGAAGAAAACCTGACCCCTCCATGTTTTTCCACAGCCACACTTATACCTTTCAACATCAGGAAAAAATATACAACTAGGTATTTCTAAAATTTTGACTCTAAAACAGGGCCAGCACTCTCACTTAGGCTGTCTGTACATCAAAAGGAAAAGGCTATCTAGCATATGTATTTTACTTCTGCAGACAAGCTTGTTTGCAAATTTATCCCCAGTATTATGAAAATGATGATCGCAGAAGAGGTCTGTATAACATATGCAGCATAAAACAAATCATCTATTTGGGGAATTAATATCAAAGGTAGTATCTTAAAATAACAAAGGTTTCAAAACCCTACAACTAATTTTATTTAGAGCAATACTTTAAAAAAAAGATCTCTAAGATCACTGATTTCAGAACAGAAACAAACAAACAAACAAGCTGATGATGTAAAGTTACTCTGTGAAGTCATTTTAATTATCAAGCTTCCTAGAAAAGGTAAGTCAACAAACAGGAACAAACTTAATTTTGTCAGAGTCAGGACTTGCTTATACAATACTTTTTTTGAAAGAAAAAAGGGCCCAGAATTAGTCTGTTGTAGGAAATGCAGAGCTTTTTGCTCTGTATTTTAAGATGCCTGCATCACCAGTATAACATGGTTAATGCAGGTTTCATTACGTACTTGCTTAAAATAAAGCGAAGTAATGTACAAACACTGAGCAGGATAACCGAATTTCCTGCTTTAAGTAGAATTTTTATATTGTGCATCCTAAAGCAACCCCAAACCTATGCATGCATCACCAAAATTACAAATGAAGAAAATAATAATTTCCTGCAACCCAAAATATAGAGTTTTTTTCCACTTAAACATGTTTGTTAGTCAAGCAGAACACCACTTTTACCAAAAATTCTTAGATGTACTTTATAACTTAACCAATTTGGTACCTAAAATAGAGATGAAAATCACAAACAGTGTTTTAATAGCTACTCATGATCAATGACTTGGAAACAAACTTTCAACTTCATATACGGCCTAGTGAGCTAACATTTGGCTGACGGAAAAAAAATCACTTTTCAAAATGTAATTGCTAAACTTGAATCGCCATTCATCTCTTTCAAGATATGCTCTCTAAGATCACTGATTTCAGAACAGAAACAAACAAAAAATCTAAAAAAAAGTCCTTTTTTTTTTTCTGATATCATGTGATTGCAGGGAAGTCACACTATTAAATAGCAGCTCCCTCGCAGTATTTTCAATCTATGAAAACAGAACTAATGCATTTAATTAGCAAGACAATTTTAAAAGCAGCTCATGGATTACGTGTGTGTGTGTGTGCACGCACACTGTACTGACACATTAATTTCAAGTTATGTTAAAGTAATTTTTCATCACTGAATGTAGGCCTCCTTTTTTGTTGTTACTAATACTCTGGGGGTGCTTTATAGGTCTTTTTGAACTAACAGCCAGAACACTGTGTATTATAATACAGTAAATTAAGATAATTTTGAGGAGAGTTGGCAAATACACCTACTAAAACTACAGAATAAGGATTCTGTAGTGTTCAGAGAGTTCCTCATTTATTGGTACACCAGTAATTCTACATACCATTCTAGGGACAAATTATCACCTTCAAGACCAATTTCTTTGCTCCTGAGAATTACCTACAACTGTCCTCCAGCACAAGGTAGAAAAGAGACTAGTATAGTTCAACTGATTTAAAAATCAGAGACAGACAAAAAGATTTTTAAAAAATGCACTGATCTGGAAAAAAAGGAGATATTAATTTTACTTTACAAATAGCAGGATCAAATGGATTTTAATACAGAGGGAATCAGCAGGTTTTGGCAAACCAAACTGCTGTACTTAAACAAATTCATTATAAGCAGGTACATAATTCATTATTCTTTTTAAAACATCTGCAGTTTTTTTTATTTAGAGAAGAAAAAAAATAGGTGGTAAGCTCCACAATGCTACAACATTAAATAGCAAATAATTTTAGAACACATTTGGAAAAACACCAATGTTGGAGAGCTTTTCAGCTGTTGGCTAAACAACTGCAAATAAATACCTTGGCCAAAACCAGAATAAAATGTCTAATTAAAAAGTGATCTGTGCAACCAGAAAATAACCTATTCGCTAACAAATTTTAAGACAGTTCAGCCAAATATAGCACAGACTGCAGCCATATCTATTCAGTGGTACGATCAAGTTTTCAATTCCAAGCTCCTTCAGAGCCTATGAGCTGCAACTCAAGCTTTAGCACATACCAAGCCTGTCCCTACTCTGATGGTCCATAACAATTCAGGGTTTGCAATGGAAAGTGATGCACTAGCAAACACTTCTTTACTGTTTTTAAAAAGTACTGCTGCAGTGCAAACAGCTAATACCTTGCTGGCCTAAGTGAAACTGCCTGACTTCACACTGAAAGGAAACACAGGAGAAGCTCACTAAGCTTGAAGCACTGAGGTGGCAGGTCCTCTCCTCTTTGACTCTGAAATCTTAGTTGCTGCTCCCAATGCGAGAGCTGCCTACAAGGTGATGCTTCTCTTCTTCTAATTCTGGACTGTGCCAAATATCTCTCCTCTAACATCTCCTCTAACAGTTTTTCACTTTAGAGAGCAGTAGTGTTCATATGTTCAAGCACAGGAGCAGAGAACTTCATGCTGTTCAACTAGAGCATAAACAGACAGGTTTTTCCTGTAATCACTCTGTACAAATAGAACAGATACAGGGTAGTAGCACAATCTTGCTATACACAGTGCTATAGTTAAACATTAAGAGACTTGATACTAGATTTTAGACTCATTCATTTATATTATTAAAACCTGCTACCTGCCATCAAAATTAACCTTTAGGTCTGCCACTGAGTACTAATATAACATACATATGAAAATATTGCATTCATTATTGGTATAATGGGCAAAATCGTAGAAACCTGAATGAAAACACAGTGCACAGATCACAGAGTAGAAAAGGATGGTGGAAATTAAAAAGGTATACCCACAAAGTCAATACAATAGTTGTTCAACAACACCTAGTCATGAAGAATGTTTTGGAAATGTTTTGTCTCTCACAGTATTTAGCCTCTCAGAAAGAAAATAAGTAGGGGAGAGGATATACAGAAAGAGACAAAATTAACAAGACTATTTGAAAAATGAGGATCCTTCCAAACATGACTGCTAAAGGAAGTACATGAGAAAAAAGAAAATTTGAAAATCTCTCTTGAGATTCAGCCTAATTCAGTAAATATCAATAATAAAAAATACTACAGACCTAAGCCAATGATTATATTTAACCCCAAATTAGTATGTATATCAATTAAGAGCTAAAATGTGAGATGAAATAATGGGATGGGGACTCCACCACTTCCCTGGACAGCCTGTTCCAATGCTTTACCACTCTTCCCATGGAGAAATTTTTCCTAATGTCTAACCTCAGTCGCTCCTGCTAAGGTCTGTGCTGCAGCCCCTTCACCAGCTTCGCTGCCCTTCTTCGGGCACGCTCCAGCACCTCAGTGTCTTTCTTGTAATGAGGAGCCCAAAAAAGAACACAGTATCAAACGTGAGTCCCCACCAGCACTGAGTACAGGGGGAATGATCCCTTCCCTGGTTCTGCTGACTATACTGTTCCTGATACGAGCAGGAGGCCATTGGTCTTCTTGGCCACCTGGGCACACTGCTGGCTCACATTCAGCCAGCTGTTGACAAGCAAACCCAGATCCTTTTCTGCCACACAGCTCTCCAGCCACTCTGCCCCAAGCCTGTAGCGCTGTGTGGGGTTGTTGTAACTTACGCACAGGACCCAGCACTTGGGCCTTGTTGAACCTTATTCGGAGATCCCTCTGTAGGGCCTTCCTACCCTCAAGCATATCAGCTCTTCATCTCAGCTTGGTGTTGTCTGTGAATTTTCAAAATGGTAATCCTAACAAAATGTTCATATATAGAAAATATAAAAACAATATTTTTAAGATACTTAAAATTTAAATTCAGAATTTGAATACATAATAAAAGGCTATTCAAACTCATGCTCTATCTTGAAGATATAAAAGCTGCAGATGTGCTAAATGTTTAAAACAAATATCAGGCAGTTACTGAGACAGCTTACCTTCAGTGCACACATATTAAAACTCTGGCCCAAGGCTGAAAAAAGTTGCTGTAGAATCTGCACGTATAAGACATTCTTATGATCTTTCAATAGCAATCATTAACATTAAAACATAAATAACCAAAGGATTTTGCTTCAGTTTATGATCCCTTTCAAAATGCTAAATGCTTGTGCAAGGATCTAGAATTCATTTACAAGCAAAAGCATGGAAAAAACTATTTTCTATCTAGAGAAAAGAAGATCATTCATACTAACCTTCAGGATCAAGTAGTTTTTCTATGCCCAAATGTTGTCTGGCTACATTGAATGCGTGGTCTAATCGTTGTACAGGTGACTGTTGAGAAGCAACAGCATTCCAGTCAAATAGGTCTGGTCTAAAGCAAACATAAAAGGAACAGTTATTTTTTTTTAATTTCAATTTCTTTTTGTCAAAATGATATTAATTACATATTTCTACCACTATCCATCAGAATTAGTGACTACTATTTTCTTTTAAACAAAGAGCTTGCTTGATCAACACTGGGACTGAAGAAGCTTAGTATCTAGTGATTTTGAATCCTGTAATCCTCCATATCCAACACTACCACATGAGGCAGGGCAGAGAACTGCTAAGCTCATTCTTCTGCCTTCCTTTGCCCTCCAGATAGTAGGTTTTCAACATAGTCCTAAACAATATAATTGCTGCCAAGGTTTCCAGCTCTCATATCTGACTGAAATTTGTCAACACGTTCCAGAAGTTACAACTAGTAGACACATGTAGACATCAGTTAACCTTCAGAGAAAGGCATGCTTTTCAGATGAGTCTGGAAACGTAGTTTCATCATAGCTTAACTGACATGAGTAGAAGCTTAAGCACAATGTAAATGCTTCTATAGGAGAAGACCAAGCCAACAAAATTAAATTATAGCTCAGATATACAATCTAAGACTTTGCATTATCACTTGCACTATTTGCAATATAAATAATGTTAATACACTGCGATTACTAGCATTTCAGCTAATATTTATACACTAAGAAATCAGAATTTGTTATCAAGCATTCTGGGGAAAGAAAATTTTAATCAAGTATTCTGTAATGTGCACATAATAATATGAGGGAAAAGAACTACACCATGTGATTTGGACACTGTTCTAAATCAAAACGCACTTAAATATGTAATTTTGCTTACAGATAAATCAAGTATGTTATCTACATACTTGATTAAAATGCTGTTATGAAATTAGTTATGAAAGATTTACTTACATTTTTAGTAATTATAAATGTTCGTTTTAAACAGTCTCCCATAGTTATAATTGGTGACAAAAATGTTGACTGCATCATACCGCAATAACTTGAAGACAGCAAAGTAAAAATGCTATACGTGGTAGTAATTTTCCAGCTGCCAACCTTTGCTCTCTGTTTTCTTCTGAAGAGAGGGGAGATTTACATAGCAAAAATAAAGTTATAAATATTCTGCTTCTCTGTGCAGAGTTTCTTAAGTGTTAATTAAGAGTAGCGGTACTGTCCTTTAGTTTCTCCTTGCTGTATGCAGAAAGGCAAGAAAATACTAAATTTTCCTGAGAGCAAGAAGGGGAAGGCAGAGAAAACTTAAAAGGTGATTGTTTTCTGGTAACGAGTATAAGTAGTCTGTGGTTTCATAGACTATGGTTTATGCATTAAAATACAGGCATTTTCAAAATACAAATTATGTCTACACATTTTTTTTTCTTTGACTACATCTTACTCTACAGATATATGCAAATTCCTTCTTTCTTTATTCTCTCCAAATGTAATACTCTGGCTTGCATATAGTACAGAATGCGTAAGCTCATCAAATAAATCTACCAAGGGAATATTACAATAATCATTGAGCTATATTATGACTTCTTAAATTTTACAAGAAAGTCTTGCTCAAAAAAAAAAAAAGTATAGAGACAATGATTTGAAAAGAGAGACAAAAAGTTTATAGACAAGGAAAGATGACATTTGAGGTACCTCCTCTTCCAAAATATTTTTGCAATGATTTGGTTTGAAGTCTTAGTCACACAGGTCTTGCTCTGAGCAGCATATTAACTAGACATCACCAAAACAGCCATGGTTCTCCAAGTACTATGTATAGGAACACGCTTACTCCTAACCTTTCCATTGGGGAAAAGTAGTAACATAAAGTACTATGCATTGAAGGATGGGATGGTATTGTCTAATTCCTCTTGAGAAGTCTCTGTCTCATTATAGATAATATCACAGATACTCAATTTAATCTAACCTTCTCCATTGCATAATACAGGAAGCAAATCTGAAGTTAATGTATCCAGGCAGGCCAAAATTATTAGCAACCCATCCTGGTATAAGAGACACAGAGGACACACGGTTCTTTTTATAAACCCCCAAGCACTCTTACATACAGAAGTTTAAGTAAGAAAGAAGTTTTGGATAAAATGTTTTGAGAACAGTTTGGTTGAATTTGCATGCTTAGTAGCTCTGTCACCTATGTGTCTGCATACAGTATGCATCACATATACAGCATCTCTCTATTTCATCTTTATTACAGATGGCGAGAACTGGAATTCTCTGAGACAACTATAAAAGTACTAAGTGCTCTTCAGTAGTCTACAACATGAGTATCATCACAGCAACTTGAAATGGCAGCTTCTCGGTATGATGTCTCAGATATCTCACTGCATATTTGTTTAACGGGCAATACTGCTGCCTACTACAGCCAGAGAGATTACAGCATAAAAGATTTGCTCTTGTTGAGCAAGAATTCATGTTGTAATGATAGAGTCCCTGAAGTGTGTATACTGGATTTTTTTTTCTTTTTTTTTTATAAAAAGAAAATCTGGACAATTAAATGACTTTTGAATCAGAAGAGTTTTCAGATTGGTTGTTTGTCGAGCTTTTTTTCTTTCTTTTTTTTTTTTTGCATTGTTTTTCTTTTGATTAAGTTAATGCTCTCAGGGCTGACATGCAATTCCAAGCCAACTCAAAATATATGGCTACTTACTGCCACTCTCATTTTATGTTTACAATATGAAAAGAATTTTTAAGAAAGCAGTCAGTACTTTACTGAAGAATACTTCCTACTTATCTTTTATAGTTGTCTCGGAGAATTCCAGTTCTTGCTATCTATAATATGTTTAAGGGGCAATATTGCCGCCTACTACACCCAGAGCGATTAGAGCATAAAAGATTTTAAGGACTGAGGAATATGGCAAACAGTTTTTAAAAATCCCTGAAACATCAAAACAGAGTTTCAGCTAACAACAGGCTTGCTAAAGAGTTTTGAATGCAGCTGTAAGCAGGTGTGAAAAAACAGTAGGAAAAAAAAAAGTGATGTCAAAGGGAATAACGGTTCTTAAACCTTTGATTTGCTCACTCTCTGTTGTTCAAATGGTACCAAGGGAGAGGAAATCTGTTCTCAAGTCTGCAGCTTGGTTCATCTCTGGCAGGCATGAGAGCCCAACAGACACAAGCAGCAGAGTTCACTCCTCTTCCTGAGGAGATGCACGTTCAAAAGGGTCAGGAGTAGCTGGAACACATTGAGCTCCAGCAACCCACTAGTTGATTAGCTCAAGTAGCAGTGACCTTTTCATGGTTTAGAACATTTCAGAGAGCCAAAACTGAAAGGATTGGTGTTTCCACTGGAAATTTTATACTGTAAAACCCAAAAGGTACACTGAGTCTCACGTTATATATATATGTATATACACAAACACATATATATATGTACATATATATATATATATAAAGCTTTTTTTTTTTTAAATAGCAGTAGATCAGTCAAGGTGAGAGAAGCAAACCGGAGGAGAACTTTCAAGCCAAGAAAATCCAGCCATGCTATGGAGGAAATTAAAGTCATAGTGAAGAGCAATCACAACCAGCACAAAAGCAACAGGCGACCGTCAGATTTAAAGCAATCAACAAGTCTCAGAGGAAGACGATGGCCACACTCAGTAAATCCAAGCAGATTTCTAAGAGAAACTTAGATTCTTGAAGGCCTATTCTTATTCTTCCTCAGAGAACACATACTAATTCTTCGCCAAAACCCAAAAGCTAATTCTAAAGCCATAATAAAAAAGTAGTGCAGATATAGAAGTTAAGACAGAAGAAAAGGAGTTCATAAGCACTGAAAAAACAAAACAGGATTTCTGGAAGCCTGCTTCTTTACCAACTTCACACACATTCATTCATTCAAATTAGATTTTTCCATAGAGGCAAGAAATTAATAATTCCTCTAAAATGTGTATGGCAGTGAATCCCGGAGAGGTGATGAATTCTGCTAAGATGTAAGGATTCAAGGAATTTAAGGAAAACAAAATAGAATAAAGCTGGTCAGACATACCTTATAGCCAAAACACAAACCTAGTAACAGTACTAATTTTTATGTCTAATAAATTTTTCCATTTCTAGATTAAGGCAAAAAATGCTAAATCAGAGGAAATAAGGAGGAAATCAGAATTGGTATAATCACTAAGTTCTCCTCCTCCTCCACCCCCGCTCCAGCATATTTCAAAGGGAGAATTTTGAAGGAAGGCAGTAAGAATTTTTAAAGATGCTTTCACATCACAATATTTTGCTATAGTCTTATTGTTTTCATCTCTTTAGCATTTCTTAAGTGAAGCTTACCACAAGCCTTGAAGTAAACAACTTTTATAACTTTTGCATAGCTTTCAGTTAAAAAAATAATGTATATATTTCCAATGGTAATTATGAACATTACAAAACAAAAACAAACAAAATAAGCCCACACCATCCATGTATAACAGGCCATTTCCTTAAGCAGTTTTAACATCTAGCACAGGCTATAAGGGGCTCCAAAGTAATTAGCAAAAAAGCAACTTATAGATTTAACTCACACTTTCTGGAAGTGTAAGTGGAGACAAGGCACAATCACAAATTATTGCCTCCTTTTTAAGAGGAAAGTTGTTTTTTCATGACTGAGCTAGCCCTGTCTATACAAGAATCTCCAAGACTACAAGAAATTTATCTTCTTATACAAGAACGATATCTCCATTTCTTTCCTCACACTTAAACCTGCAGCCAGTAACATAAAATAACATTGAAAAACAACAACAAAAAAACAAAAGCAACAATGAACCCAATTTTAATTCTCCGGTCAATAATCTATAATCCTGAAGCAGAAACACCTGCAGTGAAGTGCTGATTTCTAAGACAGTTGCCTACCTGGTCTAAGTTCAAGCATTTTAAAGAAGCAAGAAGGAAGATAACGAGTTTAAAAGAATATATAGTTTTTGAAAGGGCCAGAAATAGCTTGAGTAAAGCTACAGGAAAGGCAGAGATCTTTCTGAGACCCATATGATGCAAAAAGACTACCTTAAGTTAACAGAGAAAGGTCTGTGATCTAGAGCCTGAAGCAAGGATAGTTTCAAGAGTAGCAGGATGGACTTCTCCTTACCACAACAGTTTATTTTTCTGATATTCTTTGGAAGCTGATGCCACCTCACAGCTGTTGTCCTGTTTATTCAGTACAAAATAGAACATACCGCTCATGGAAATGCACCCCAAGCTTACCTTTATTATTCTGAAAATTTGCACCTTGGGCTCACCGACATGCCCTTGCAGCTTTGTTAAGCACCCTGAGCTCCACTGCCTCTCACACGCGATATTAAAAGGAGAGCAATAGCTGTTGTGCATAAGTATCCCTAGATAGATGGTAATTACACGAGTGGGAATATCTACACAAAGTAGGCTCTTGAAAAATGACCAGAGAAAGGGCATTAGAAATAACTGATCAAAACAAACCTGCCAGCAACAAGCAAGAGAAGGCTGGGTTAAAAGACTACACGAGATAATTCCTCCCACTGAGAGTACTGCTCTTACAGCACATTATGTCTGCATGTTCAGTGGATTATGCAAGTCTCTCACTTGCTTTTAATTCCTTCAAGAAGGCACTGAAAATTTTCATCCACACTAATCTCTGAACTTATTAAAATTAAAAGAAAAGCACCTATCGCAGAAAACACCCTTTATGAAGAACGAAAATTATCACCAAATAAAGAGTGATTGATTTTGTTCTACTTTATTTATAAGACTTGTACCTATTTCATTATTATCCATGTAAAAAGAACTATACTAGATCATACCAGTAGTGCACATGAAGTTAATAACCTCTCCTTGAAAATAATATGTTCAATGGGTCTTCCAGCTATCAGGATCTTAGAGAGTTTCTGAGTTGGAGTATTTGTGTTTGCACAGGTATGCTGTCATGGGACTTCAGCAAGGTTATCCTAGTTTCCCAGCCCTCTATTCCTGAGTTTTTGGCATCTCATCCCAGAACACAGATGATTTAGTGCTACCCAAGATGTTTCTGTAGGACAGGTACCTAAAATTTAACAGTGGCGCGCACACACACACACACACAAAAGGGTATAGTTAGTTTAAAATGTGTTTATTGTTTTACAGTGAGGAATGGAGGAATGGATTCTGGTGAATGTAATTTCTATCATGTAATGTCTACCATAACTGTATTTTGGCACTTCTTGGTGAAACAGGTAAATACTATTTAACTGAATCCATAAGGAAATGGTATACATAAAAAGAAACCATAAACATAATGTAAAAAGGGTTGAGGTTTGTTTTGTTAAGATGAGATGGAGAGATGGAATACACATAGTTAGTATCAATTACAGAGTGTTAACATCAAGACCAGGAGATAAATTTATCTCCCATCTTCATCTATTCAGTCAACTTCATCTTGATACTCTTCTCTCTTCCTGAAGTCAAAAAAAAATGTCCACAGATAAAACTACTGCAACAGAAATGTAACAGAGGCTATCAACTGAGACAGAACATGAAAGCTGCTTGAAGGATGACTCAAAGGTGCAACAAGCACTGTAAACATAGTATACAGTGTGTACTGTTATTTAAATTTTATCAGCATTTCCTTCAAGAATATTTGTCATTATCTGTTCAAAATTGTAAGACAGTTGGGTTTGCAAAAGAACTATTTTATTTATTTGAAAATACATTAAAACTGCACATCCAAAAAATTTCTGCTTACTGTATGCAATGCTTCCTGGAAGTAGGATGTGAATTAAATCTATTTCCAGTAAACCACAATTTAAAAATTTGAGCACTCAGCTAAAACCTCAGCTGTGGTAATATACAGAAGACAGTGTAACACTTTCTGATATAGTTATATTAAAAAAAAGAAAGCTTGAAACATTTTAAAGAAAAAGAAGTAACTCTAAAACTAGTAGTGCAATTTAGATACACAGTGGAACTAGACACAGAACATAGCAAGTGATCTCAACAGGTTAGTACTTTATGTCAAGACTCATCCTTAACATTATACCATAATAGTATAGCACTGGTTCTGTAAGCAAATTAAATAGGACTGAGTTTAGAAAAGAAAGTATCCCTATATTGTACAAGACTGACTTCTACTGCCATCAAAAACAAATTACTTCCATGCTGCTAGGAAACACATGCTAGCCAAGCCCACCATCTGAGTTCATCATCATACTAGGTTTTCCAGCTACAGCTGACCTTTCTTTCTGCCTGACTCCAGAAGGCAGCTAAATATAATGAAGGCTGGGCACACACGTTGCAAACTAAGGGTCAAAATGCTAGTGTTTCTGGCTAAGCTGAAAGCTGAACTCAAAGATGTCAGCATCAAAGCACTAGCTACTATTTGCACTAAAGACTGTTTTTCACAGTTAAGTCAGGAAAGTCTGTTAAGAAAGTATGCAAATGCATGAATTGCTTTCTCCCCAAATAATCAGAAACTCACCTTCCTGTATGAGCTTTCATCTAAAACAAACTGTAAGATGTTGTATGCACAATTGAGAATATGCATTCCTCTTCTCCAATTATCTACCATAAGTCTTAGATGTGTCATTAGTGAATTATTCTACAAATGAGTTACAAATATTTCAAACAAGTACTTGCAGTGCTTTTGCTCAATTAAAAGCAACCTTTTGATGTGATAAGTGAGCAGTATTACAGATCATACAATATCACTGTTTTGATTCCCTATCTCAGTGGTAGACAAATTAAGTGGTTATTGTATATTTACCAAAGTAAAAGTCAATATATCTAAAAATATCATGCTATAATTATGGCCACTGTGTATTTTATCAGCCTGCTAATAAGCTTTTTTATTACAGTATTAAGTGGTTGATTTCTCATAGCAACTTATCCCCATAAGCAATCACCATCAGGAAAGTAGGGCAGCTTTGGAGATGTAGTGAGCAGTGATGGAGAAGTATGAAGTGCCCATACCCTTATGAGCCCCGTTAAGGATGAAGTTTTCCAGGTCAATTCATCCAGTATAGACTGACATTTCCACTTAGGGCAGCAGCCTCAGGATGCAGTTTAACATTTTATCCAATACGGTGCTAACTGTGGACTCCGCTGACAAGAAGCGGTGTCGTTCCCTTCCTCCCCGCTCTTCATTCCTCATGCCTGCCAAGGCCTAGGTGCATGCTCTCCTGATTTATTCCCTTGTACTGGATCACAGGACTGCAGAGCAACCAAAAGATCAATCTGACCTGACAGAAAGCTGACATGCAAGAACACATAAAATACCTAGATACTTATGTTTAGAGTGGACCAGCTTGCCCAAGCAACTCACCTGGTTGACACTATTTCCAAGAGGCAAATGAGCCATAAGGGGAAAGATGTACTGACTGCAATGTATTTTTATTCTTATTTAGCTTCCCAAACACAGTTACCCAAATACCTGCATAAGCACTTGCATCAACATCATGAGGTCATTAGCTTTAGGAGTATTAAAGGACAGTTTATCAGACAGTTTCATTCATGAACATTTACATCAGCCAGTGAAAAATTTTGGAAAGAAACACCTGTGGCTGTTTGCTTTAGAAGCTGGAAGATGTATGTTGTCTCAGTTTGTGTTTTAGAAGTATTTTACCTGACTTTGAGCATTTAATGCAACTAAGAACCAAAATAAAACTAGGATATTGCTTGACATGTACTGTTATATAGTAAGCCTCTGTAATCCCTTACTAAATTTATCTCTTTAGCTGTTCTTATCAATTTATCTGTTCAAAAACTCAATTCTCACTAATAATTTAGATCATTTGGCCGCCTTTCAGGACAACTCCCCTTAAGAGAAGTATTGGAGTTATCAAAGGTGAAAAAAAAAGGATCAGGGGCTTAAAACATTAAAAAATAAATATTGTTTTAAAAGCAGGAATCTTACTAATTTGGTCCTAAAGATAGGCTGCCTGCACCTTTTCCTGAAGCACAGAACCAGCAAAGGACTTTGAAACCTTTCTAAATTTATTTTATTATTATTATTTTTAATAGCATAGTCTAGAACAAGGTCATTTTTCAGGGTGGGATAAAACTCAAATCAGCTGGTGAATTACATGAAAGTCTGGAAAACAAGCCCACATTTTCCTGCTCTGTCCTTTCAAGGCAAATCCTTTCTTCTAATCCAGCAACCATCAGAGGCTTTCCATAAACATACTCCTTTCCTAGGTTCCTACACAAAAATCTCCTCTTCCCTACAGGACAACCTCAAAGGCTTGACTTCAAATCTATTCCTTACTATTTTCAAAAGTTTCTACACCTGTGCTCCTCCTTCAGACCTCGATCTATTCACTGAAATACCAGAAAACCATTTGAGCTAAGCACCTCCTGTTGCTCTGCAGGAAAGCTCAGACCCTCTTATCCCTAAGAAGATTAAATCTGACACAATGGTCAGAGCAAAGCAAATAAATAAATAAATAAATAAATAATCCACATATAAGAAAACGCTAAAACTAAAAAAAAAACAGCTAAAATAGCCACACCACTTTCAAGCCCTCCTAGGGCCCTCTGTTAGAAGCATGCCAAAATAACAAGAGGCAGTTTTCCTACCTGTGACTGTGGAGGAGAGCATTGAAAGCCAATCCATCAGCCCAGCTACTGGTGAAATTGATAACATTGACCTGTGGGTAATTCCGAGTTGATTGGCGGACCCAGCTCAGCAGAATCTTTTCACTGTTTGTCTGTTGCAATCCAGCCATGATGTTTTTCATTACATCTTTGACCTACCAAAAAACAGAATTTTAGCAGTGATGCCCTAATTCATTAAAAGCTGACTTTTCCTTTGAAACCCCCAAACTCCAGCCGCCTGCATTTAAGCCTTAAAGAAAAACTTCCTATGCGATTACAGAGCCTACTTGGTGTCACAGTGTAATGATAGCAGTGAATTCTTCCTTTTTAAAAACAACTGATGTTGACTTGTTGGTCATCTCTGCTAATGCATTCAGTACATTCATCACTGTGACACATAAAGTGTTCTGTGAAGAAATAGGGAAGGCACATTTACATCCATTATTTATGGGAATGGAGTGCATTTGAAATAAGCATTTTTTCCTCGTGGTTTTCTTTTTTTTTTTTTTTTGGCAAATACATCCTTAGTTAAGAGGATACATTATAGAAAAGCTAAGAAAATGATGGAAAGCCATTCTTCTCATATTGACAGGTTTGAAAAAAATACTAAGGAAAACCATATGTGCTCAGAGAACAGTAAATTATGCTTCAGACTTAAATGCATGCCCCATATTTTCATACATGCATTTCAGTGAATATACGTGTATATTGAATAAAATAATATTATTGTATACACTTAAGGAACATTGTGTATGGTTCATTTTCTTGAATTGAATTTCATATTAGCTGCTATTCTTGTTTCATTAGAGAAAGCTCATCCCTCTACAATTAAATTTCTATAAAAAACAACTCTAAGGGGGATTCCAAAAATATTAGTCTGAAATTTGACCTAGCAGAACCACTTGCAAATTTCATAGTAGCTTCATTACTGGCCAAAGAGCACCAAAATTTATAGTAGTATTTTTCTTTAAAGTGCTCTCTTTTAAGTCATTGCTTTCTCAATTTAAACGTTTAAGCTTAGCATCTCTTTTAACAGAAAGTTGCTTATTCAATATATTGGTTCATTGTAATTCTGCACTTGAATTGCTCATCACCGGTTTCAGTGGAAGAACAATATTTAGCACAGAAGCAACTTCATGATAGGACCACTTTGAAATTGTAAAGACTGTAAGAAATATGCAGAAGCTATTATCTCAAAGGACAATCGACAACAAAAAATTAATTACTATGATCCAGTAGAAAAACAGCAGATGTCAGTTTATTGTTCAGTATATGTTCCTTGATAGTGCAATAGTAATTAATTAAATCATTTGAGTAATTGTTGAATGAAGATAAGAATTACTAAAAGAATTTCTTGTTTTTATATCTCAAATGCACCAAAAAGAATATGAGTATCTCAATTTTCCTTTCGAGGCTTACACAGAAAGTTAATTTATCTTTTTTGAGATGGGAGAATAAATTGATCCTCTCTACAACTCTTGGGACAAATCCATGACTTTTTCATCTCACATTGTAATTTACACCAGTGAAAATGAATATAAAATATTGCCAGATAATATTCTACAGATTCTTCTGCTTGTATACCTGGAGAAAGACAGTGATAAAAATTAGGAAATATGTTATTTAGTTTTAAATGTTTTATTTATCTGTGTGGATATCTTAAATTTCTGGTTAATATTTTCAGGAGAAAATATTCTTATTATAGATAACTCCCACAGTAAATAATTTATATAATTCAGAGAGAAGCTAAGAGATGGGTTTACTCTATTTCAAGACAAGAAAAACTTTGACCACTATGAAAATACAGAACTCTGTTTTCATGAATCCAGATTATAAAGAAGAAGCAAAGTTTCAAGATCAGCATCTAGCATTATCAGCCAAAATTAATCCATATGAAAGACTGAAAAGAAAATATTGAAACTATGGAAAGTTGTTCTAACCTGGGTTTCATCATTCAGATTTTTATCACATGCATGTGTTTAAAAATGTAGATTTATCTGAATATAATAAGTAAACTGTAACACTTGAAAAATATAACACACATAAATGTCCACATAAATGGACAGTTGAAGGAAAGCAGAAACTTAAGAAGTTAAAATACAAAACAATCAGAAAATATAGAAAAGAAAGTGGCAAAAAAAACTTTCTTAGAGACAAAGTTAGGTAAAACATCAGAACCTCAAAAGAAGGGCAATTACTCAAAAAAAGGGAGTAATTAGCATTCCCTCTGTTTTAAAGAAAGAGAAGTCAAAAAGTTTGTATTTATTTCTATTTCTGAATAAACTGATACAAGCTTCCTTAAAATTCCCCTTGTTCAATTTAATTATTTGACAATGGATAAAGGGAGATTTAGTCCTGTTTTCCTGCATTTTCTCTGCAATAGTGAGAAAGTGAATTTATGTTTTTTTGGTTGTATCTCAGGCAATGTTTAGAATACTGCCGTAAAATGGTCTGATCTCCTCCTGAAATCCTCATTGCGTAGGAATTTGATGAAAAATGATAGAAAAACTCCACCGCTACAACAAGCCACCTTGTACGTGCAAGGGGAAGCACGGTATGAAGCTTGCATCACTAAATTAGTTTGCATCACATCCGTTTCACTTGCGATGATGGCTCAAAATGCCAAACACTTTACAAGGCTGGCATTTGGGCTCTGGTTACTACTTGTACAGGAGAGGGAGAGAGAAAAGTAGGAAGAAAGATTCTGGAGAAGTTATTCACAGCATAAAGGTGTTTTCATCTCCCTCAATCACACAGGAGGCCGACAGCTCCCTGACAGAATGACTTAGCATTTTTTACCTGCTATATTTCAGGCTTTCTGACTGTACAGGTTACTTTTTATAGCCATAATCCTCCAAAGTCTTTCAAAGGACATTTTAAAGAACTCTTTAAAAGTATTTTTTAGGATGTTCAAGACACCCATCAAAATAAGTGATGCTCTCTGCCCACTGATTCAAGGTGGCTTGAGAGAACTGTGAGGATATTCTCTCCACCGCTATAATACAGGAGAAAATAAAAGGGTAACTCCAGTTAAAGCAGCAGTTTGGCAACAAGCACGCCGCTAGCCCCAGTGCTTTTAACAGCCTTCCATGCATGACTGTTGGAAAGCATCTCTCTGAAATACATGCTTATTATTTTCCCTTTTTCCTGAAGAAAGCCAGGATTTGGGCTGCCATTCATTTGTTATGAAAGATGTTTGTTAAGGTTTTTTTTTTTTTCATCCTATCCCTGAAAACAGGATTTGCTCTTATTTGGGGGAAATAAATAAATAAATAAATAAAACAAAACCTTTCACATGGTTTGTAATGTAGCTTTTTCCCACTGTACAGATATTCTTTGTCAAATGTAACAGTTGAGAAATTAATGATTTGTTTTTGTTCAAATGTTAATGAAGGGGAGAGACAGGGAGCACAGAACTGCGAGAGAGAGGGCAGCAGCCTCAAAGCAATGGAAGCTGCAATAGCCATAAAGAGCTTTGGTAGCAGGTGCTCAACTCAGAGCAAGGGTTCAATATGAGAGGAACTTTTAATAATAATCTGGAAAACAGGCTAGGCAAGAAAGGACAGAATCACCACAGGGGATACTGAAAGCCAGGAGATTTCTAGTGCGCGGAGCAGAGAGTGGCAACAAGGCGACAAATCTCGTCTGCTGCAGAGCCTCCGCAGCCACTGCTTCTTGTGGCCACCGATCCTCCGGGGCTGCCGTCTCCTCTCTGGCCAGCTCTGTCTCATTGCTCCCTCTGAGCACCTTTGTTCCACCACGTCTTTGCTTATATTTCACACTGAGAGACTGACATTTTTGTAAGAGACTGTCCCGTGGTCATAAAGAAGCCCAGTTCTGCCCTAATGCAGTCCAGACAGATGGATGTGAGAGTGGAGAAGTATTTTTGTCCGATCGCCTGCAATAAAATTCTTTAACTGTCGGCACAACTTGTACCTGCTTCATGCAGGCATACAGAAATAATTCATCTAGGTGACTCTTCCCAGGACTGCAAGTTCTTGGAATCAGGAAACGAAAGGATCTGGAGAAGCAGGGTTGCACCGTCGAGCACAAACTGCACCACTAGCATGCACTAAATCAACCGGTCTGTGCATTGTTTTTCAGGGCTCCTACACACTAGAAATAAATGTAATCAACCACAGCCCTGGCTACACTGGCAAGCATCTTGTTGGTTCTTGGGGTGTAAATTAGCCTTCAACAACAATTGGTCAAATTTGTAACTTCTTAGTTCCATGAATAATCTGTGGTACACAAAATGGTACCAACACACAAAAATTCATCCTTTGCTTTCTTAAGCAGTTTATAGACTTTTACCGTAAGTGCTGTAAAGATCTACCATAGTACCAACCTATAAACGTGGTAGAATAATCAGGAACATAAACTAAATTGTGTAAATCACTTGAAAACCTGAAAGAAAAGTCAGAGGGGAAAGCGGGAAGGGGAAGGGGGAAGGGAAAGGGAAGTTTTCTTCACAAAGTTGTAAATATGAAAATTCACTTTGAAGTGTTTCTGTCCTTGGAGAGAAAAAGGCAGGACATGAATATGTCCTGACTTTTGTCTAAAAAGATAAAAGGCCAAGATCAAATCTGACATTTCATTATTTTTAAAAATTTTC
This sequence comes from Tinamus guttatus, assembly GCF_000705375.1. The sequence goes on from NW_010582726.1 coordinate 120,948, forward strand.
AACAGCAACATGTTTGTAACATAATAATGTAAACCATGTTCTATCTTGTCTTTGGAAAAGAAACTGGAAGAAATTTTATCAAATTAATAAATTTACTTATACAATTTTGAATAAAAGAAGAAGTCCAGAACATACTAGTCACTTCCTTTCAGTGTAAAGAGATGAAAATGAAGCAACATAGACCGAATTGTTATGACTATGCCTAGTAAGTAATTGAAGTCCCTGAACTTTCCATACACGAGTACTTCAACTGACTGACTAGTACTATCACATTTGCTGTAATAGCTATCAGTAAGCTCAAGATCAAGCTTCGAATAAAATACCAAAGTTCTGCAAGCAAGCGAGTACTCTAAAAGTACATGCCTGTGGTCAAAAACCTCACCAGACTATACCAGAAAGTAACCATGCTTGTCTTTTGTATATGCACAAGTATGCCTTAAGAGGAATGCTGGGATAAGCTGAAAGAAAAATTAATCAGTATCGGTAATACTAAAGCATTACTATATATTTTGAACAGTTGACTTGAATTTTATTTGTGGACAAATAAAAATACAAATTTTATAAAAGAATTCTCATGCCGATCTATAATTCATAAAAATAGAAACACAGTGAATCAGTTATTATTGGTAGAAGTTTCAAATTTTATCTGCGTTTAGTAAGAAATTTAGAGCAGTGTTTTCCCTTAAACAAAGCAAATACTGGAGTGGGAGTGAGCAATAGGGATGATTAACAAGCGCTTTGAAGCTTTTTCTCTCTGTTGTTTTCACTACAGCAACCCATATAAAATTAGAAAAGAATTGCTCCTACTGCCATGAATTATGTGTATATATATTTTTGGAGAGGAGTTTATAGGTTTTAAATATAAGGTCTCTCAAGTTTTGTTTCCCGCTGTCTTTGGTTATAATACTTATTGCCTGGGAGACAGAACCAGCACAAACAGTGACTCGTAGTTGAGTCTCATACAAACACACAGGCTCAGAGAACATAGATACTAATTCATTTTGAACTTTGTTTTACAGCTTTCAGAATTAGTTTACTTAAGTGACCTTATTTAGCATGTCTGTTCCTACAAGATTTGTATCGTAATCCTCCCTTTCTCTCTAAAGAGAAAAGAAGCTAAATAAGGCACATTGCTAGCCTTAACAGTCAGAGTAGCAGCTTTTTAGTGTTTTAACCATAATTGCCAGCATAGCGTGGCAGCAATGAAAAAGCAACAAATATTATTTAATTAAAACATGAAAGTCACCCCTTTTTAAGTACTAAAAAAAAAAAGATGAGTGACTGAAGACGAGTCACTATGAAAACCGTATATTCACACTGGTTTTGTCATTTGTCTATTCATTTTAGTACTGTATGTACTATTGCAACATCTCAATGAAATGAAAGCCAAAGAGCTAATGCTCCAATACAATTTTATCTTCTTAAGATTCTTAATATCCAAAAACTATGTAAACAGACTACCATAGGATTTGCTAATTTAGTCATAAATGATTTGTAGATGATCTTATATTATTTACAATGTCTCTGTTTATTTTCTAGGCTGTGCTTGCATAATGATGGAAAAAAAAAAGATGAGCAAAATAAAGGCATTTCAGGAAGTGCATGCAGCAATGCCACTCACCTGCCAGTGGAGGATTATATTCCAGATCAAACCAAGGGTCAGCTTATGATTTCCATCCACAATGTCCGAACTGCCAATATTTACCAAATCAACCTTTTAAAGAACCAAAAAATATTTGTAGTAGATTACTAGTGAGCTATATTAACAGGTTGATGTTAGCTTCATATGTTTTTGAACGTATGTTTGAACATATGTTTTTTAGGTGGTAAGGGGAAAGAGGGGTGGGCTAGGACATATCTCATTTGATTTCTAATGTTTCATAAAAAAAAAATCATGTTCTATAAATGGGACAATTAATATGCTGGTAAAAAACAAAGAACAGACAGTGATCTGGAGTTCCAATTATTCCAGTTCAAACATGTTGTGAAAACATACAATTAATAAAACAGTTAGTAATAATTTCAAAACTTTTTATATTAAGCCTCTACCATTAAAAAAAACACAAAACCAAAGGATGGTAGAAAAACTCATGTTACATGCTGCATGCTTCACCTGGTTTACATAATATATTTTGTAGAAAACAACTCTGTAGTGATGTACAGAACCAAGGTATTATTCTATATAATTAGATTAAAAGAGAGCTTATTTTGTTCTTATTACATTTTCCAATACATAAAGCAAAGCAGGATGTGTTTTGCAGTACAGAGAAAACAATGATTGTAATCTAGACAAGCCTTTTCCACATTACTTTGTTCAGTAATGCTGTCTTTACAAAATTATATTATGCATTTGCAAATGCATAATACATCTGCATTTGTCCCCCTAGCATGTTCTTTCCTCCACATATGAAATAATCCTTCACCCTTCCCTGCTTTTTGTTTTATCTAGGTACAAATGCCAAATTGAGAGTTGTGCAAGAAAGAAGAAGGTAAGAAAGACCTGCACATTAGGATGGAAACTGACTCTAAAATTTGCATCCTTGCTGTTTCATAGGTGCAGTTTTTCATGGTCAGAACTAAGATTTTATAAAGATTTACACAGTCACCAGTTTTTGCACGGTTATTGTAAAATTACAGTCTGTGTATCTCCACTGTACTTCTGAAGATATTTGAAGTTATGTCTGCAGGCAAAGCCAAAACAAGGCTTTTCTTTTTAAAATTTCTATGCATCTATGGATAGGTCATTTTTACTAATCACATTCAAAGCTGACATACTGTCAAGAACTCTAAAAATTCTCTAACTCCTCATTTTTTCAGGAATTAATCAGATATTACTAGCGGCACATATGACTTGCGATTCCTTCTAGCGAGAAGTCTCTTGGAACACTTCCCAAGTGGTACTTTGACTTTATATCCTAAATGTCAAATGACATCCAAGTAACTGATCCACTAATAAGTTCATTAAGATATCACTTATGTGTTCAGTTTTCAGAAATAGAAGCCTGAATTCACGGAGACTACATCAGTTTTCCTAACACACAGGAACACTCACCAGTTTGTCTCAGTTTTGTACAATTCCATATTGGGGTAACCTCCCTCCCCCACCAAAACATTATCACCTTTCCATAGAAAGGAAACCTGTCAGACGGATTCACTGGAAGCAGGAGCATTTCTCAATCTGTTACAGCCCAGCTAACTGCAGCAAGGATCCTTGGAGGAAGGATGGCATAGGCCAGAAGATAAATCTAGATGAGTCAGAGGTGTTTAATAGCCCTAGACCCATTGATCTTGCGTTTCTGAAGTCCCACAGAAATCATTCTTGAAGCAATTTTGAAGGTTGGAGAATCTATTTCAAAGGTAGATCTTTTGGCTTAATACTGATTTGATTCACAGTATTCTGGATTGCTGATGAAATCTTCATATATGAAAAAGATGACAAGCTAGATGGCCATCCTATTTTCTAGAAATATATTTTTTCTTCTGTAATACTCAATTGAAATGTGCTCTACATTTTTCTGCATTTTAAAGGGACTATAGTGGTATTCTGGAAACTGAATAAACAGCACATAACTCAATTTAGCTGATATTCAGTAAATACATATTTTTTAAAAGCATTTACAATTAAAGTTTTTAATGGTACTCTCGAAATGCAATAGAAGTCTTGCATATTGACAAATAACCTATCAGTGAATTTTTGAAGTGATATCAGACACTGAAGAATTAGAAACTTTGTATTTTATTTACTTAAAATTCTGTTAAAATGAAATTCTGGCTAGAGGTCTTCATACCAGTTTTGTAAGGTCACTTTCATTTATGCACAAATCCTCAGATGTATAAGCATTACCTTAGATTTATAAAATCAATGACTTTATTCAACAGCTGAACTCAAGCATAGTTAGTGACCTACTGCAGTTACCAAGAAATTCAATATAATATGTGACACAGAATACATTATCACTGCTCCATCACACCTTAGTGTTAAGTTTAAAAGAATGTTACAGTTACTTGAATTTATTCTTGAGGAAGAGATACAATAGAATTAGGTGGCCACTGAAAATGTCTGGTAAAGTTATGAGTCTATTAGAATGCTTGCACAAGGAAGATATGGGAATATTTACTCCAATATTTCCAGTATGAAGAGTGGCTTTGATCTCATTTGTTTTCTTAATGCTATGACTTGTAAGGAACAGACATCAATGAAAATATTTAAGAAAACCCTCAATTTGGGGTACTTCATAATACTCAAGAGTTTCATGAGTAGAAATTTTGACAGGTGTCTCCCCCTAACCAGCTATGGATGACTTCTTGTAATTAACCTTTTAAAACATATTTTAAATACTACACATTAACATAAGATTGTGCACTTTGATCAGTCTTCAAATAGCATTCATTATAGGTATATTATTCAAGCCTTTGCTCTCAGCAGATGTGAACTCTTTGAAACTCCTTGAAATATATTCCATCCTGGAGCAGAACCTGTATAGTACCTAAGTCACATTAATAAAACTGCCCTGACTCCTGAAATTGTGCATTGTTGCCAGAGTTTGATTCAACAGTTACAAAGCAGTAAGCAAACTGTCTATAGGATGTTCCGGCCCTGTGCTGCTGATTACTTACGTTATTTCTCTGCAAAACCTGCAGTGCTTTGTTGACATTGTTCAGAGCATGAACTCTTGTGGAGCCTTTTTCTTTTGCCTGTAAAACAAAGACAGTACACTGTATATAATCCAAATTTGTATTAAACCCATAGTTTCATACACTTCTGATAGTATTGATTATTATAATACATTGTACTTATGTAGCTTCTCAGTATGAAGTAAAAATAATTATGGAACACACTGGATCTACAGTTGGGAGCTAATTTGGTATCTTGACATTTTTCAGCGAGTAGATCTAAAAATGTATTTAAAAAAATCAGATAAATGTAGATTGTTTTTATTACATTGAGTCTTCTACTCCACGATACAACTTAGGACCATTACTATGACAACCAAAAAGATTAACATTGTGTAATATTTACAAGCATATCCTCTCTGGGCTTTGACTCTCAGGCTCTCAGCCTGTTTCCTTACTCTTTCATGAGAAAATTTCACAGAAAGATTGCAAGCCCACAAAACCCAAACAGGAATGCAAGGGAGGATGTTCAACCACGCTAAAGTGTCATTTTAGCATTTACAGGTTAGCAAACTCATCTGTCTTTTTTAGAAATGCTTCCACAGGTCCTCATCAATGGAGGAACTTTATGAGGAAAACTGAACTACACCTGTAACAATGTCATGATTTCAATGTACAGTATATGTATTAATATGCACTTACAAGTTTTTGGCCTGTAAGGCATTCCAGGAGCTCCAGAAGTCTTCGTCCATCTCGGAAATCATTAAAAAGATCTTCAATGCAACGTCTTCCGAACTGAAATTAAACAATGGCTCTAGTTAATTCAAATCCCACAAAAATGCTGAAACACTATTGCTAAAATTCTACTCAGACAGCAACTGTCATACAAACCCATGCATTTCACCTGTGTAAAAAGACTGCTCTAATTAAATAATAAATATAATAGGTATGTCACCAAGTAAACGTACATCCTTCATTCCCTCTTCAAACTATAATACTGCCATTCCAGATTACAATACTTCAAATCCAAAAATTTGTAAATTGTGCACATTAATTCACATTGTTAAGCCAGAACTAAATACTAATGAACTACTTCAGGAGGAAAAGAGGAAGTAAACAAACAAGCAGAAAGACATAGCAAGTTTAAATGCCTAGAAGACTCTTTTGTATGAGGTTAAAACAAACCTGGAATTCCAAGAGAAAAGGTAAGTCTTGGGCACATTCTGTTGAGCATCTGCCAACCATATCTATTTTAACAGGACATACTTGGAATAGTATTGAATTATTATTGCAGGTTGCTACAACTCAATTCCCATTTTCAACACAACATCAGCAACAGAAAAAAAAGGAAATAATTCAGAGTTTCAGACTTATGGCAATGAAAAATGGTGATTTATTCTTTCTAAAATGAAAGCCAAGTTGGGGCTTTGACTAATAAATGAAGTTTTTAACAAGACAAAAATAAAATTTATATATACTTCAGTCACTGTGTAACTTTTATGTGCACCTATGAATTCTGGCATGCAATCTTTTCATATATATGAGCTATTGAGAACCAAAACAAAATTTTGAGATTATTTTGTCAATGTCAAGTTCATTCTCCTGTCCCTATTATTTCTAATTTGGGAAGTTTCACAGATGTTTCCATTGATTTTGGAGTACTTTAGTTTGTGAGTACTGACACCATGCTGACCTGTAGTGTAGATAACTCCATTTTTCTCACAGAGCAGTTTAGAATCAGGAGTCCCTATTACATGGGAACAACTTGTTTTTTTGCCAGTGAAGTACTGTACTAACACTCATTAGAGCTAGCTGGGAACTTTATAAAAAATATTTTGTCAGAAATTATCAGTTCTTTCAGAAGGTTTCTTAATTAAAGGACAGAATTAAGGACAGCCTCCAGTCTTTTTTTTTTTTTTTTTGGATAAAGGAGATCAGTATTTCCAAGCAGAGCATCAAATACTGTGCTCTTGGTTACACTATCGTGATGCTCTCACTCTTTCGAGTGTTTTACTGCTCTAAGGTTGCTCCTTTCTCTCCCCTCTTTTTTTGGGTAAGATCTAGTTTCTATTTCACAGAACAAACAAATCCAAAACATCAAAAACTGTTTGTAGCACTTGAAATCCCTGCTTTCTAGCCCACTTTCACAACTTGCGCAGTGTACTCCATCTAAGAGCTGATTTCTGCCTGTTACATAGGCTGCCATTTGATTACCACAGATATTTGAAAAACAGTACTGGAAGAGATTCAGGTAGTATCTATTGACCCCGCTCAACCCCTTCTGCAAATCAAGCATGCACAGTATCCCTGAAGTTATATTCCTAAAGCTATGCTTAATCTATATGACACAGATATAAAATGCTGACATAGCAACTAAGCTGAAATACAGTGGAAAAACTTTACTTTTTTTCCTCTACTCTTGCAGAACAAAAGTCATTTTTGCAGAGGGGAGACACAAGAACTAAGCACTTCTAAGGGAGCATTTTAACACCCTTGAGAAGGTTCAAGCGATCAATAGGTCTTCCGTAGCTCCGTGAAAGAATCCTGCCCATAATATTAGTGAATCATTCCGGGAGAATAAGCACAGTGACATTTTGGTAATGGAATATAATTATATTGCTCGGTATCGTAAGTGAGAAATACAAGTAGCCTTCCTAACTCCTTGTGTGTCTGTCTGTCTTCCATTTTGTACCATTTAAGCTAATCATAAAGTTTAGGTTGAAATATAAGACAGCATAAAATTCTACTTGACAAAATAATGTAGGGTTTTTTTTTTTGGTAAAGCTTTCAGAAAGGAAATAAACCCACAGCACAGTAGCATTTCCAGCAAGACATTTTAATAACAAATAAATTACAAGTAAACCTTAAGTTACTATTGATTTTGAGGGTCTTGGAAGTATACCTTCAATTAACCAACAACTAAAAATACCTTAAGACACACTATGCTGCTGCCACACATTTCATCCCTAACCTGAAGAAGTTTGCTATTTCTTTGGCAGTTGGGAAATTAAGTCTTCTTTCTCAAGTAGACTGAATGCCTTCAGTGGACCAACACTGCAGTAAATCTTCAGAAACAAAGGGCTTAAAGATTCCACAAAGAAATTCAATATGCTTTCAAGGTCATTTGAAAAACACGTGCTAAATTGAAGTTCAAGAAATAATGAAAAAGCACGCAGCTAGTCCATGGGTACTCAAAATAGATGGCAAATCCTTTAATATAAATACCCCTGTTTAAGATGGTTTTTAGGTTATGACCTATAACATTCATACTTTTCCTAGAGAAGAATGAAAATGTTCAGAATCTCCATGTTATTGATTTATCACTTTCCCTAAATTATAAATGTAAGAAAGAAAGCAGTCTATACTTGGTTGCTGGATAATATTTCGTTCTTAAATACTTCGAAGATGGAAAAGATAGGGGAAGGCAGAGAGAGGACAGTACAGAGGCAGAACTGTAGATACTGCCCATGGGTCACAAGTAGACTTTCCTGCAGCATGGTAGCAATTTCTCCAGCAATTCTACTGGCAGCAATTTGAAGCTAAGGTAGATTTTATGATGCTGGTCAATACATAAGTTGTCTGCACAGGGAAAACACTAGTCAAGTAGATCAGCAAAGTAATTATCGTCTCTCCCTTATTTGCTTACTTCAGGGAAAACAATTGATACAGAGATTTGGGGGGTTTGGAGGTGGGATGAAAAGGACAGTAAGGAAAAAAAAAGAAGACAGAATGAAGAATAAGAGAAAGTAACTGTAAAACTAAAGTAATAAAAAATGAAAGTAGCAGTTTTTCTACAAATAAGATTGACAAAGTAAAATCTAAGATAGCAATTTACTTTTCTATAATGTTGGAATCTTCATGACTAGAAAGACCCTAGGGATTTAAACGTATCACAATGTTTTAAGTCCTATTCTAACCTCCTGTCTTCCTGTTGTATAAAGGTCAAAACACAGACAATTCTCTCGGTTTAGCTGTTATGGCTGTTGGCGGCAATTACTAATCTTTACATAACATAAGAAAAGCTGAAGAAAAGCTAAGGTGTCTATTAAAAACACAAAATTGTGACACATAAAGAAATATAAGATTCTTGCTTTATTATGGATGAATTTAAACCCTCAACTCCACTAAGGACTGAGGAGTATTCAAACCTGAGCTCTCAACATAATTCTGTTGTATCTCAGGAGGAAAAAAAATACAAAAACAAACAACAACAACAAAAACAAAACAACAAACAAAAACCCTTGGCCAACTACACAGGAAATACAGCATAATAGACTTAACATAACATGTAGACTTTGTCTTGGAATTATAGTATAATAGACAATTAACATTTCAGGGAAACATGGCCACTTGCCATAGTATCTTCCCCCAGATGTTATAGATGTAATAGGAGCAAAACATAGGGTAGAGGATCTCATATATTAATGCAACTGCATGTATGTAGTGTAGAATGCTCTTTGATTTATTTGGATTAAAATAATGTCCAAGAGCTAGTTCCTTTCCATACTCAGACAACAACTGAACCAGCCTTATAACAAAGAAGGTTACCTAAAAAGACAAAAGCAGATGGAAAAGAGCTAGAAGAGAAAATCAGAAACAGATGGGAAAAAAAAAATCATAAATAAATGTAGTTGTTAATCTGTTGTTGTGAATATATTTAAAGATCTTAATATATCAAACTCCACCTTATTCATCCTACTACTTCCTATTTTCACTGCCACTTTCCTGTATTCTTCATACCAAAGATTCTTTTTATATCGGTAATTTCTCTAGCTAATAAATTATATTAAACAAGGATCTAGTTTAATCAGCTCATTCATCACAAACATTATGAAAGAAGTTAGTATTACTGGAAGCTTTGCATAAAAAAGCCAGTATTCTCTACAAAGCTCTCTCTGTTCAGTGTTAACATGAAAGCTATCAATTGTGAATGTGATGATACTAAAAAAAAATGCCAAATAATTGAAAAATATCTTCCCCAAAGAAGATACAAAGGCATTAGTTCATGAACACTGACTGCCTGTTTTATGCCACTCAAAAATTGTAAGACAAAACTCTAAAAATTCTGAGATTGGCATAACATCATTATCAAATATTACTTTTTAGAATTAATTTGCATAGGATCTTTCTATAGCAAGATAGGACAATCAGCGGTGGGCTTATTTTATACTTCTGCTAGAAAGAAAAAAGAAGGAGAAAGGAGAGGAAAGGAGGAGAAGGGAAAGGAAGGGAAAGAATGGGAAGGGAAAGGAAGGGAAGATAACAGCCTAAGATACAGGAAAATACCTGATAACAAGATTGTAACACAGCTATTATTTGAGCTTCTTTAACATACATACTTTTTTTCCTGATTTAGAAAACTGTCATATGGCATAAACCTTTTTCCATTTTTCAGAAAAATTATAGAGAGTAAAAATTTGCCTGGGGGAGAAATCTCAGACTTTTCATTTTCCTCTCCAGACAAGTATACATTTAGATTACACTCTTCATTTGAGGGCAGACTAGCCATGTGGGAGAATTATTACAGTAAGACAGACATAGGATGCTATTTCCTATGCAGTTTACAATATTACTGGCTTATTATTATAAGTACAGCTGGGAAATTTAGCAACAAGAATTAGTGACAGAGTAGAGAGACGGAGGCTAAACTAAAGGAGAAAAGATACTGTAAAGACAGAGAATTCAAGGTTAGGCATGATACACTAACCAGGGGATTTATGGTTACATTAGACTTAACGAGGAAAAATCAGGTTACATCAAAACCAGTGGACCTAGAAGTCCTTCAGACTCCCAGGACAGTTATATAACTACAGCTGTAGCTTGAGACAAGACTTGGGCCTTTAAGACGGGCAAGGAAAGCAGATGGCAGGGCTTGGGAGGCAGCTGGAGTGCCCTCCAGATGGGACCCCAGCTGGAAGGGGGAAGATACTAAGGGCCCTGCTGTTGGCTCTAACCTCAGAGTGCTGATTACTGAAAAAAATGAAGACACCATCCAAAAATATAGAAGAGCCAAGGCCACAGTTCTCCAAATAATGTCTCCAAGTAATTCAATCCGAAAATGAGTTTGTAAATCTGTATTTTTTTTTCTGAACAGATGTTGGTATAAAGGGAAGTTTTTTAAAAGGAAGAAGAAATAAAAACTTGGTTAGTTTATATATGTTACCCTTACTATGGCTGTCAAGTAATTAGTCTTTACTTGCAGTCAAAATATTTGATGCCTCACTCCTTGAAACAATAAGGAAAAGCTATTGAGCTAATCTCAACAGATCTTTCCAGGCAGTTTTAATAAAAGAGGGATTATTAATACTTGCTCTTGCTCCGCTAGATATACTAAAGGTTGAATTTCTTGCTTTGGCATATTAGTATACGAGTTGTTTAGTTCTACTGGGAAGTTTGAGGATATTGACTGACATTTTCTTTCACTGATGCCAGATTACTATTAGAGCATCAGAAGTTATTGTCCCAGGCACGAGGGAAGAAAGAGGCGCAAGGCAAAATTTAACTAGGCCATAGCGTTAGAGACTCACGGGAACCCCAGAGCAATAACTAGGGCAGTGCACATCGATATTTCTCCCTTCATCAGTTTTTCCCCCTGCAACGTGGAGGCCTTTGCTCCTTAAACTCTACATTGCCTCATTAAGTCAAACATTGAAAAAATAATAAAAGAAAATACTTCTCTAGTACTCTTTCTATTTTTTTGTGGGAGAAACAGCTTTTTTTGCAGTCTGTGCCTAACTTCAGCTTTCAGGGAATTACACTGAGGAGCAACTAATACCAACTCTTGATATCTGAAAGACGACAAGCTACTGCGATAAGGTAAAAAAGCCTTGTCTATAGCTACCACACTCGTCCCTGGTATGAACCCAAATATTACCAAGCGTTTCAGAAAGGTAATGCTTACAACACCTGCAGCAGACTTAAAAAAACTCGCTTCTGCCCTTAAACAGTAATGTATGGGCAGGACTGACTGAAGAAAGTTCATGCTTGTGGATCAAGATCCAGGATTACTCCCAGGGTAATGGCCCATTTCTTATCCGGGCTCTTTCTTGTATGTTGATGTGTAGACCTCAGACCCTCCTGGCACTTTTGCTTAAGTTTTGGAAAAGGCTAATTTCTCTCAACAAAAGGAGTCACTGCACTTCACTAGTGTCATTACAGAGAAAAAAAAAAACACTCACAAACCCTTAGGGCTCTGAAGAATACTTCATTATTTCCCTTTTAAAATACACCAGAGAATCTCACTTTGTGGGCCACACATATCCAAGCAAGCAATATGGATATTAAGGCAGACACTGTAATCTTAATACAGATAATTGGTGGTTTTCTTTGCACTCAGAAATTTGCTTATCTCTAAATTAAATGCAAGTTAAAGAAAAAGCAGATAAGATTTAATCAGCCATAGTTAGACACACCCCATCTTTGCTCTTTGAGGCAGGCAGCTCTCCCTCTAGAGTTATAAAGCCTCCCCGAAGTTACGGCACTCACTCAGGGAGGACAGAAAGGTGCTGGCAATTTTGAGGGCAAAGAAGTAGAGAGCTACACAGCACACAAAGAGCAGCCTCGCCAGGGCCTCCAAGTATTTTAGGGATGCATTACAGATAATACGTATTATCTCTTCAGTCATCTCAAGCCAGTACATAAGGTTTTCTGAGACCCAAAACACTGAGATATCTTTTGTGAAGAAAAAAGGCTTCTACTTTACCTTGCCATTGTTGCATTCTGCTGTAAGATTAACTGTATGATAATTAAACCTGTGGAAGTTTTATCATGCACAGCAGAACTTCCTGAAGTTATGTTGAAATGCTCCCCATTCTTGGTATCGGTGAAATATTAATGAAATTGAATTACTTACCCTGCTCTGAAAGCAAAGGAAAGCCATTATTTATTAATTAGACACATGATATTTTGAAAGTTAGGGCCAAAATCATTATCTACCCCTCGTTTATATACCATTTTTATGGGGTTTATTCAATACAATTTGAATTCTCTCTAACCAGATGTTCTATCTTATCTAGCAGTGCCACTCGAAAATGAGATTTAGAAATGAAACACATCACAAACCGTTATTTTTTTTCTAGACTCAGTGTATTATATTCTTAATAAGAAGGACTGAAAATGATTAAGAACAGATACTATTTGTAACAGCTACAGTTTTTGCACAACAGGTATTGTGCAAAAACTGAACATCTGTTTTGAACAACATAAAAATCTATTGATACAGTCTCCAGTTAGATGAAGAAAATTACATTATAATAGTATTAACAGTAGTTCTTAATACCACTACAATATTATCTTTAAAAAATGAATATTATCCATAATGTCAATTGTTACAATAAGAGGACATAATTTCACTGATTTTAATGTTACTTTCTGAAAGATTAACTACCCCTACCCCCCCAAAATATTTTACAAACAATGGAGATTGATCAGCATGTGCAAACCATAAGTATGAAAATGAAATCATGAACAACTTTTAAAGAAAAATTTGATGAGCCAGATCTAAGCTGGAGGTGGGAGAGCCAGCATGGGTACCCACACCTGCGTGTGGTATGTTTTAAAGTAGTCGGATATCTGTTAACAGAGAAATAAACAAAAGCTTATCGTATCTTTGCAGATTGACAGTCTGAGGGAAGCACATCTATGTCCCCTTAAAATCTGAAATAGCCAGGCTATTGCCACTGTGACAGGATCTGTGGAAAATTATCTTTTTATTAAAGGTTACCTCTATCGCCATTGCAGCTCAGCTTTGACAGAGATACAAATCAGGTAAAATAATGGCAAAGAGAAGTAAGCGTTTCACAGATGATGGGAACACAAATTCAAGCATTATTCCACCCTTCGGTTGAACCACGAAAGCTACACTGACCTCGCAGATAATTCATATTCCTATTATTTAGGATCTCAAAGTCTTTTGTGATAGCTTTTCAGTTCTGCTACCATGCTGAATGAGAATCTGATTTAGTAACAGAAGCATTCAACATTTCTATGACCTCTGCTTTAAAAAGCACTTCTCTTTCTTAGGTTTCCCATCAGCCAGAAAACGTAAGTGGTGAGGGAACTGTCGAAGTTTAAATAAATAGAACAAAAACTAACTGGTTTCAAAACTATTAAGCTGGTGCTCAATAAATGCAATGAGATACCTATACTAATTCACCCAGCATTTATTACACTAAGTTTCTATTTGGTTAGCAATGAACACAGAGTGTTGACATTTCTCCTTTTCTTTTAAATAATACATAACTTTCAGGGTAATATAAAATAAAACTGCCAACTGTATTTTTCATCAGTTTAATCTGCCAGCTAATGTCACTGAAACATTCATTACTTTCCAGTATATTGATGTTCAAGGTCATTAAGGAATGGATGGCTAGCAATGGGATAAAAAGAAATCTTTTGGAAATGGGTATGAACACAGTCAGCAAGATCCTACAAAGTCTGAAGAATGAATAATGAATTCTGAGTCAAGGATATGGGCTCTTCTTCTGAGAGTGCAGCTAGCTTGGAGCAATCTAGCCATTTGCCTGCAATGAGCTTCTTTCCCAAGTATGCAGGTACTTGCCCTTTCCACCTCTGCAAATGGACATGTAAAGAAGAACTCTATTAAATTACCACATTCTAGAATTCTTTTGTTATTTATGTTCACAGTGGGTAGAGATTTATAATGGCCAATTCTTCTAGACCGTGGGAGCTGCAAAGATGACAACACAGGTTTTGGAAGGCACAAACTGGATCTATCAATCAGGAGCCAAATGCTGGACTTCTGGCTAAAATTTTAATTTAAAGGGGAATGAGTTTCACAGTAGACTGTGTCTATAAACATCTGTTATTCAAGTACATTTTTTCTTCCAGATGTGACTACTAGAGAACACAAAAGGCACCCATCTAACTAGGGGATGTCTTCAGCCTCAGCTGAAGTATAGCATTAGTGCAAAATCCTGTGCAGTAGAGAAGTATTCTGAAATTTTGACTTTTGGGATTATTGATGTCATGAATCTTAAAAGGGCAATTTAAAACTGACACAAGGAAGTGAATAATACTGCACTATATTGCATTTTTTCATGTATGACGATGTCCTTTCTGAGTGAGTGAGTTTGGATTTTACTTTTACCAAGGGACATATTTTGGCAACACATTTTTATCAGTCTAGAGCTTAATTCCTGGCTGCCAAGAAATTTGGGGGTATAAATTTTGGGTTGAATTTCTGACATTACACTTCAGGTATACAATATCATCTTTGAGAATAAATAAAACAAAAACAATTTTAATAATGTTTACTCGTAAAAGATGACAATACACCAACTTTCATCACGATGAAAACCAAAAGAACAAACTCCATAATAACGAGGCATTATTCTTATTTGTATTACAAAACCTGTATGAACCCTAAATAGACTTAACCAAGATGCGAAAGAAGCCAATGAGACATGTGATTTGGATTGAAGATTCAGGATGCAATTCAACTTAATACTATAAAAGGGCTCACATTTGTGGCCCTATACCGATTTTGACTTTCCTTGAGAAGTCAGCTACCCCAAAACTTGACAGAATTGGATAGTTTGCTATAAACCACCTAGGATGAGGTATCACCTCAGCCCACAATGGAGTTAGATCTCACAACTTACTTCTTATGGCCAGAATCCATCAATGAAATTCCCCGTTTAATTGCCTAAGACCCATCTTTGCTATCATTTACTGTCCTGGGTATTCTGACTATTAAAGCTTAAATAGCATGCAGCTATTTCTGCATGCTAAATTTTCAGTTCCCACTGAAAGTGGGACCTGTGTGAGGAAAATGTTACCAGGATCACCACAACAAGTTGGCATGAATGGGAGGAATAGTTTCTCCCATTACAACTGGTCAGACCTACATGATTGTAACAGGTCATGCAATTAGCTCTGATTCTCCTTGTCTGTGGAGGGATGTGAAAGGCAATTGTTCTTGTAGGTCTTCTCATGCTCCTACCTTATTAACTCCTACTTTTTTTTTTTTTGGTATTACATTAATATTCACTGGTTAGGAAATCATAAAACACTTCAAGATTGTTTTCATTTTATAAAGGAATGACAAAAGATATGGGATGTATCATATAGAAACAAAATTAGTAATGAAATGATACTTTCAGTCTTGTGCCAATTAAATGTCCACAAGAACGTAATTTGGCAGTAAAGTCTAAAACTCAAAACACAAAATATTACTGCATCCAAGGTAGCATTGCTTTCAATCTTACTTGTCTTTATTGATTCAACAGAACAGTAATGCCACAGGATTGAATGACTCATTCTCCTTTTTAGGGCATCAAAAGTATTTAGTCAAACTCATTGCATTTTCTGGCACATGCACATAGCCAACACACAGTGTCATCTAGCTATTCAGAATAGTTAAATGAATTATAGCATCTCTTTCAGCATCTGAATTAGAAGCTGGCGCAGATTTTACAGTTCAATGAGAAAATCCATGCAACCACATCCCACCTTGGTGATCATCTCCTGGTGAAAAGAGCAACCCCCCATTTACCAGTGCAGAATGGACTTACTTCTTTAACTTAAGTGCCTGAGGAACTACGCACGTTCAGTCTTATGCTAACACCCAGCTGACAAGCTGGCTTCACTGCATGCTTATTACAATCAAGAAGTGCTCAGGGAGTTTCCCTATATCCACAGCACTTATTCCCAACAAGCTTGTTTGCCATGAGGGGGGTACTTAATTTAAATGACATGCTTAAATGAGCAAGTACTCCTGCTTTGCTTGAGCACAAGTAGGAGTCTAAAATGTGTTCCTCCTCTTTTTTTTCCCTCATCTGGGGAAGTCAATTGTGATTTTAGAGAGACTGAAAAGCTTCTTACAGAATTTTCAAAGCGAACCACAGTTTACAGAAAGGATAGACTTTCCCTCTGCATTCCACAGTATGGCTTAAAAATTCTATGCAATATATATAGTTCTTTATCTAAAGGTGCATGAATAATTTGAGTAACTTCTATTTACAAAACAAACAAATCAAACATGCTTGAAAGGATAATTTGCACTTCAAATAGTACTGAAGATTGCCAGACCAGGCTAGAAGCCATCTTTTACATATAGGATATCAGTCAGAAGGAAATCTCAGAAAGAAAAAGGAGCAAGGAAATAGTATCCTGAAGGTAGGCAGCAGAACATGTATGACACAGTGAAACAGCAGGAAGGGAAGATGTTCAAAGACAAGCTGTATTACTTTTGACATATCCTCATTTAGGTGCATGGCAGCCTGCTAGCTGGTCGGCAACTGGCTTCACAGCATGAGCTGTTGCCCTAAGAGGATGCAGCAGCCCAGCTCTCCCTAACAAGCTGTTCCCTTGCTGCAGGTCACAGCAGTTCTCTCCCACTCATCCTAGAGCTGACACCCATGTGCACTAGCTGCAACAGACAGGTTCTGACCTGCAAAAAGAGGAGGCACTCCTTTGGACCATGCTAGTTTTGACCCATGGAAAAACACACAGAAACAGCAAAGTCTGTGGCCATCAGAGCTAATGACATGTCATGAAACTCCTTGCATTGTTACCATACAGCTAGACTAACATGGTTGGTTAATGCGAGACTCTTGGTGGGTCACAGACTGATTGCGTAGTAGCTGAGCACTGAGAAATGCTTCTGAATCCTGTACTCTGTCTGGTGTCTTAGTCTCTCAGGATCCCCCTCTTACTGCAGTCTCCAGTTGCCTAATAACAATTTCAACACATTAAACTCTTGGGTTTCTAGACAATTGACTAATGAACCGGAGTATTCAGAGTAACAGTTGAAGAAACGCAAGAAAACAAATGAGAAAAAAAGACACTACACAGGCACTGCAGATCTCACTCTCCGAAAATTAGCACCAACATAAGAAACTGGGAAGAGATTATTCCCAAAAATATTCTTGAACAGATAAGCCAAAGGAGTGCAAAGCTTATGTGTTTTGACATGAATAAGTTTTAATTTGATCAACGTATATTTTTCTTATGAGTGCTGTATTAAAAGGCATTTTAAAATGCCTCTGTACAGAGAAATACTAAGGGTAAACCACTATTATTTGCTTTATAGTGAGGTCTGAGTAGAAATGTATACTTTTCTTTTACTTCAGGTGGCCATGTTAACCCATCAGTAAATCAGCAAATAAAAATTACTAATAATGCAGCTTATTAATAATTAGAGGGATGTGGTAAAGAGGGACACAGTTGAAATCATGAAAGTTCCTTTTACATGTTAGGAGAAATTGCCTAACAGCCAAGAGAACAGCATGCGTTATGCAGAGGTCAGGAAGCTACAGCAAGAAAAACAGGTTGAAAAGTATCGTGAAAGAATATATGCTAACTTGCAGGTTGAACACACTGAAAAAGCAGTACAGGATCAAGTGACTGCTGGAAAAGCTTTACTCTTTGATTCTTTTCAAGTCATGAAAAAACATCTATGGACACATTCCTTATTCAGATTGCTTCATTTTTTACTGGCTCTCGTAATATATTTTAGTAATATACTAAAGATACTATAATTAGTACTCTACTAACATAAGCTAGTAATATACTAAAAAATTGTGCACTTTACTGACAGAAAAGCTGCAGACACATGAATATAATTAGGAAACATGCAGCTTTCTATTTTAAACACCTGCATGTCGGCTGAAGGCTGGGGATATTTGCAGCAGTGGTAGCCATCACTTCAGACAAACAATTATAAAAACTCGGGGTGTACTAGGGTGTTGAAGAACATGACAAAGGTGCATCTATTAAGCCATAAAATACGCTGAGAGTTTCTTTTTAGGAGTGCATGGGCTTTGCAGCTACACTTTAAGCCCCGTGGCATGCATTTGAGCATGCCCTCAGTATGGCTCGAGCAAGGATCCTGCTGCTGGAAGCAGGGTCCTGCACATGGGTGCCATTGAGGCTGCCCTTCTGGCAATCTGGATCCAAGGCCTCCCTGCGGTTAGTGCTGAACATAGCGTCCCACGTGTGACTGGCATCTGGTGAAGGCCTTTGTCTGAACAGATGCTCTATGGACACCCAGTCCTAACAACTGGGCAACCAAATCACAGCCTGAACCTTCCCTCGTTGCACTGGCCCCAGCTGATGATGACGCGTCCTCACATGCACTATCATTAAGAAATAATACTATTCATCTCTTCTTGAATTGCAGTGAAGGGACTAAAAATAATTCAAGGCTAACCATTTTTCTGGAGATGAATAAAGTTTAAATCATCTTATTACCCCCTTACCTGCATATATGGTTTATGGTTATAAGTTAATTCTCTATCACTGAAAAAAAGCTGTGCATGTTTAGAAAAAAAATGCATCTCAACATTTATACTCTAAAGTGAGATCTATTTACATAGTGTGATTGTGAGAAAATACTTGCTCTATTTCATGTAAAAAACACAATTTACAGAACTTTGAGCAACACCACTGCAGATGGTGCTAACCTAAGAGTGTACTCTGTCTATTGCAACAATTTCACTGTTGCAAAAACCATCTTTGGCATCAGGGACATCCCCAAACCTCATTTGTTAAAGGAAGTTTTGTTGCACAATGTACCAGGTGGTGTTAGCAGCTCCTTGTCGGAGCTAATCCAGCAACAGGAGGCTTTGCATCATTGCAGAACCTAAGTAAGTGCTCTGCAGCCCAAAGAGCAGTTCCCAATTTCTCCTGGGGAAAAGGTGTTGGATGGAATTTTGTACTTCTTTTTTAGATTGTTTTATTATTATTATTATTATTTGCATACAGTTCAGAGTAACCAATGTGCAAACCATCCCCTTCCCGCACTTTGGAAGGTCCATCATATGATGATGCAGAGAATGCAGCTGATCTACAGAAGGAAGCCATGGACCAGAAAGGCCAAGCATGGCCATGCTTTAGAGGCTTACATCACGATGCTCATCACAGTGCAGGAGGAGATCCTTGTGGTGTCTGGGGACCATCTCAAGGTTGCCTGGGTGAGGTTCTAGGTACTGGTCCTGGAACAGCCTGTGAGGCTGCACAGCATTTCTCCAAAGATTCATGCAAAAGCAAACTTCATGTCTGACTTAGCAGCCTCTTTGCAAAACTACTAGGCCTCAAAATACAGCCAGATGTCAACAAAATACAGGGAATGGGAACGGACACAACATTTGAAATATTATGGAAACGTGGGTTACACAACACATCTTCATACAATTCACGATGTTTAACCTCAGCTGCTGCTATGCATGTTAATCAGATACTCAGTCTCCAATCTGCATCAGTGCTAATTAGAAAGTGCTATTTACTGTAGGGTGTAGACTTGTTCAGGCAACTTTCTGACATTAATTATTCTCTGAATGCTGGAATTCAAACCAAAAAATGTAAAAAATGTAGAAATAATGCAAGTCTTATTTAGTGTCACACAGTGTTAAATCAAAGTGGAATATAATGAGCTTTTATTCAGAGACAAAAATGAAAAACCATTTTGCACGAGTTTGTTATTGCTTGCTAAATTTGCTCTTGCTCTCTAAAGTAGAAAACTGTTTAAGTAGGGTACCCGAAATGTAGCTATTTTGCTCCTACAAACTGACCCCACAGTAGGGCCCCACAGACAGATAGACAATGTGGTGTGGGACAAGTGTCACCCTTAGATTTGATCTTTTCCCAGAATGGAATCAAATATTGTTGATATTGATACAGATTCTGGAATATTTAGGACTGTTCATATAATTTATTTATTTATGGTTAGCTTCCATTGTAAAATTCTTCTACGGCACTGGAGCAACATGAATGCAAGTCTCATCTTAGCAAAAATTTTGCTATTGATCTTAGAGAGACAGGATTAAACTTCCAATAGGCTACATGGTCTGGTGAACTGAGACAACATGAACTCCTCCCACAGTAGAGGTAGTTGGAAATATAATGAATATGCTTTCTTAAACCTACCAAATTGACAAATGAGAGGTACAGGGGACAAAGTCCACTGAGTCCCAAACACACTTGCTTCATTAGGCTTCCATGTGTAAACTTTCATTAGTGGTTCTAAACAATTTCTGTGATAAACTCAGCAGAAATATTTAAGATAGATGTCAAACAATATTCGCTAGCTTCTAAAACTGATATAAATAACGAAACAATAAATCAAAAGCAATTTTGAGAATGCATAAAAATTAAAGACATAGAAGAAAAGTATGATATTGCGAAAGAATGTTTCAGCATATGTTTCCTTCCTTCAAAGCAGATATATGGCTGTTTCCTGTTTTAAGAACCTTGCATGCTAAATTGCTTTTAGTTAGTTAGCTCAAATTTATGCAAAACAAAATGAAAAGACATCAGTAATCAAGGATGAATTTTAAACTTTAAGAAAAGGTTTGACTAATGGATTGTTATTCATTCGGATACTCTCTGCCCCAAGTTTGTTAGTTCACTGACATTTCAGAACAACTGTGTGTCCAGACAGCTCCAGTAACAAGTTATTGATTGTCTTTGAGCTAATTGCAAGCCATTTAAAACATGCACATTTTAAAATGCATGGGATCCAAACCTTTTAATCTACATTACAGTAATTAATTCCTCCATAAAAAGATGTAAAAGGACTATAACATTAATGATCAAAGCTCACAATTTACAAGATGAAATGGTCTATATATGCTGTCTCAGCTAAAAAATAAGGGTGGGTATATTCTACTTGACTGCTGATAAAAATACATGATCCTCAAAACTCTATGCAGGTAAATACAATTTGCAGACATTTTAATGAGCATGTAGCCTTCACATCCATGCAGAAAGCAAACTAAAGCTCACTTCCAGCTTTCCAACAAGGAAAATGGGTAACATAGCTCCACAAAAGAACATAAAAGAATTACAGCTCCATAACATAACATGTAAACCTATGCCCTGGGGGCTATAAAGCAGTAACAGGGTTTAAGTGAAAGTCTTTGGGACTAAAACAGTAAGTCACCCTATTACAGTAGCTATCAACTGAGATATAGCAGATTTTTAAAGTCTTTGTCACAGATAGCGATTGCAAAACTGTCACTCTGTAGTATTCGAGTTTTAAAGTGGGAATAAGGCTTTGATCTTCCTGGTATCACATATGAATAGCTTTTATTGAATTCCACTGAGTGACAAAAACCCTGTATTCTTAGTCTCCTCTGTAAACTTGATCCTGTCCTGGAGCAAGTAAAACCACAAGCATCATAAAGTACCCTGATGCCCTGCCCATGCAAATGAACCTTTCCAATGCCTGCTATCTGAGGAAGAGGAGTTGTGTGAATGTCAAGGAGCAGCTCAAGTGCAGGGAGCTTTACTTCAGAAGAGTGGGTGGGGAGCAGAGGACACATGCACCCAGGTGACACCTGCTACAGACCACTTTGCCAAGGCAAAGAAGAGATGAAGCCTCCTTTAGGCAATCACAGGCAGCCTTGTGATCACAGGCCCTGCTTCTCAAGAGGACCTTTAGCCCTACTAGTATCTGCAGGAAGAGCTGCATGGTAGAGGCACAAGCAATCTAGATTTCTGAAGAGTGTCGAAGATAATTCCTTGACCCAGGTCAGGCCTGACGAGCCAGCAAGGTCAGGCTCTCTTTAACATGATACTCACGGATTAGGAAAACATCAGGGATGGGAAGGTCTGCCTTGCAGACCTTGCGGAAGTGGCCATAAAATGGCAGAGTTGTAGATCCTGAGGTCTGTACACTACACAGACAGAAGATTTATTATAATGGTTTTCAGCAATGTAGATTTCAACATGTTCATGGATCCATAGGATTCAAGATTCAGATGGACAAAGCACCAAGCAACCCCATCTAATTTGGCTTTGTTTTGACTTTCAGAGGTCCCTCATAACCTTTGCTATTCTGTTATTCTGTTATCTTGCTCCTTTTTGAGGGAATTATTTTAAAAGTGCTGCCTGCTACTTATAAAACAATCATGCTCCTATCTTCCACTTTGCGAGAACAAACTTCTTGGAGCAAGATAGTTAATGTATTACACAAGCAAGACTTTTCTAAATAAAAATTATATTAAAGTTCCAATTTCACATGAATAATTGTTACAAGCCCTGATCTTTGAGCTGGAATATTACAAAATGATCATAATCCAGGTAAGTCTGATTAGGTCTTTCTATATGCTAAATGTTGTACTTCAAATAACCTTCAAAATTTACAAGCATGAATAATTGATGCGGTCATACTCAAGAAAGCTAGCAGAAAAAAACAATTATTTGAGAGTTGTTATCAAGTAGATAATGAACAGTGAGATCAAGAAGTGGAACTATGCTTACAAACTCTTAAGACAATTCTGAATGTACAAAGAAGTTTATGAAACCATCTGTTTTCACATTCTAAATAAGAACTATGCTAGCAACCCCAAAATATGAATCCTATTTAGTATAAGAAGTAGTTTTAAAACATTTTTAGTATTATTCCTCCTATACACTTAGCTCTAGTTTG
The DNA here is from genome assembly GCF_000705375.1 of Tinamus guttatus. The sequence goes on from NW_010582726.1 coordinate 143,956, forward strand.
CCTCCAAGCAACTTACCAGTGAATTAAATTCATGAATAATTAAAACAGATTTCTGTTTTGTTATAAATCAAATCCTACTTTGTTGGGTAGGCCATACTTCACACCAAATTACCTCTAATGTGAGCAGAATCCCCCACACAAAGAAAGGCAGCTGACAGGGACAGATGCACATATCACACTGCCAGGGTATTGATTCCAAAGCAACATAAAAAGATCTAACTGGGGGAAGAAGATTATGTGAAGAACTGGAGCTGTGCACTCACTCTTCTGCAAGGAAAAAGGTAAGTGATTCAGGGCTGCTCTGTGTAGAATAAAAAAGAAAAGATGGGTAAAGTGCCATCCAGTGCTGAATGCTCAAGGAACTATAGGACTTGAGACTATTCTTACAAAAATATTTTCTATTAATTTTCAGAAGATCTGTGCAGTCCTAAGTGTTGTGAAGAACAAACAGCATTTAATGGTACATTGGGTCACCCAGTGAAAGAAGTTGGGGAGGCATCAGAAAAAGCTGGCAGGTGGCAGCTTCAGTACAAACAGAAGAAAACAGACTTCAAGGTTACTGAAAGAAATACCTCATGATGTGTTTGTTTTACTGGTATATTTTTTTTCCTTAATCTTCTGCTTTTGGACACTGCCAGAGACAGGATACTTATCTCAGTGACTTTTTTTTTTTTTTTTGGTATTCAAAGAGTGGAATCCTGGCCTGCATCAGGAGGACTGTTGCCAGCAGGTCGAGGAAAGGGATCCACAAAGATCATTGCTCCTGTAAACCCGCCTGGATGCCACCCTGTGCCACCCTGGGCCCAAGTGTCCCTGCTTGGGCAGGAGGGTTGGACTAGATGATCTCTAGAGGTCCCTTCCAACCCTAGGCATTCTGTGACTCTGTGACTACGTCTATATTATTAAACTAAACCTGCAGTTTTCCAGATATTATGCAGCCTGGCATCTTTTCGGCCTGAGTTAGGTACTTCCATGTCCTTAAAATTATCCTCTAAGACATTATGTTTAGTTACCACATGTAGTTTTTTCAATATGCATTTTCTAGATCACCAGCAAAATCAATCATCTGAACTGAGTATGACAAACAGTTATCCTTAAGGAACCTCTAACATTATCACATATATTCTTTTTATATTTCATCAACAGTTTTTTCAAGCAAGAGAAGAAATTTTGAACAAATTATGTTCTATCTGAAAGTAAGTTTTGTGAACATCAAGAATTTTCAGATAGGCTCCAAATGAAAATAAAGATTCACTACTAAATCTCCAATAATGTGCTATACTACCAGCAGTCAAGATTCCTAAATGCACACAATTAAAGAACTTAGTCCTTCTTAAAAGAAATAAGAAAATATAATCTTGGATTATGAAATATGAACATATGTAACAAGAAAATGATATCTTGGAAACAGAATATTTCTAAATCTGGAATGCCAAAACTCTCTTAAACAATGAACATGCACTTTTTTGTCACTTACTTGATTTTTTTTACAGCCAAGTAAACCACAGCACCAGCCCCATTCCAGACAAAAGAATCTTAAGAGGTGAAGCATTAAACAGTGAAAATTATGAGCAAAGAAAGTACTAAGATGACTATACAGTATCTCTGACTCTGAAATTGTTTCAGATATTGTATATAAAATCTATTCGGTAATCATTCAGAGACGCAGATGCTGTGGAAGGGATTTGTTCCACATACTGAAATATACTATACTAAATATACCTCTAATAAATTAGTTGTAGATAATATGAAGCTTTGAACAATGTAATTATAAATTCCAACTTTTTTTTTGTGTCAAAGCCTCTTACGGATATATTTCCCACAGATACGGATAGACAATCTAAAAGCATTAAATGATGATTATTACACTGTTAATATCAAAGCTAATATTAGAGAAGAGAGCAAGGTAGCCACTTCTAGACAACAACTTCATCCACAAGAAACCACCAATCTGTCTCTGTGCTTACCAGTCAGTAGAAAAGGAATACACAGGCTGGCTTTTTTTCAGATTTTGTATGAAAGTCCACCAACAAACTACAACTGAGCAAAAATGTGGCAGAAGAGAAAGAATCAGGACAGTGTGAGTTGTCTGGAAACAACTCAGGAAGATTTCCCAGGGTCAGTGTGGCACCATCCTGACAGATCAATCAATTGGGGCTGTGATATAAATTTGCTTAAAGATGTGGCTCCTTGACATAAGATTATAGATGTTCTTCAGAAGGTAGCTCAGGCCTTTATTAGTATTAGCATTTGTTAGCATTGCTCTGGCATATGAGAACTTCAGCCAAACAAAACAACCATATTTAATTATGCTCAGTACATGCACAAATAAAGGAATGATCATGGTCCTGAAGAGCCAGAAGTCTAAGCAAAGCAAGAGCGAGTATGATGGAACCAAAAGATTAAAAAGGCAACATTGTTATTTAGCTCTTGCCTAACTCATTATAAGCTTTATCATTATTATTATTTAATATGTAATAGAATATAAATGGTTTTCCCTAGGTTCCCTTCTCTGATGAAAAGTTATGTTCCTGAAGGTCAAGCTTTGGCTTTACATTCCTGACACATATGGCACTGAGAACTCTGTTTGCTCTTTAAAGGCAAACTGTCATGATGATGGTGATGATGATTGCAAATTGCAAATGAGATGCATCTAAGTTCCTGTCTCCATAACGTTACAAATCAGAGTGTTTTCTCTTGGATAAGAACTCCCTCCAGTTTCATGTCCCACGCTCATAGAAACAGGTAGCTTTTGAGGTCAACTTGCAGCAGTACTTTACAGTATTTCACTCAGAACCGAAGACAAAGTACAGCCTCACAGATGTTCCTCTTATATCTTCCACGGAAACTCACATAACACTTAAAACTTACAGCTCTGCAAGACATTTTACCCATATTATTCGCTATAGGGGACAAGGACCATCTGCCTTTAGAACTAAATATCATGACGAATGTTATTTTCCTGATTGATAGGCAAAATAGTAAGTTCTCAGACTAGCTCCCATTTGTACTGTCTTTGCACTGCTTCTCCTCTCTGATATATTCCACATCTCACAGCTATTTTGTCATGCTCTAGCAATGTAACAGAAATTTGAGTTTAGTGCACAAAGATATGAAATTCTTCTTTTTTGTTTAATCACTTTATTTTGTGAGTCTTTTGCTTATTTTTTCATTGAGGAAGAGATGGGCTCATGGTTGTTTTTATAGGATACAGATGACTAACAGATATGCAAATTATAATCTTGAAACATTATTTTAGTCTGTTTATTCTATTTTTAAAGTGCCTGTTAACTTCTCATTAATGTTTGCTAAAAATAAATTCAGACTAAGACGGAGGCAACAGGCAGGGGGCAGAGAAGCAGAGGGAGAATATTTTCTCATTCATTAGGTTACTGAGAAAAGATTCAAGAGCAAAGATGGATTAAATAAAAATCAAAAATACCCAAGAATCCCACAGATGTTTCTTTACCTTAAATTCACATTTTTATGGGCAGACATTGAAACAGAGATAATGGCTGTTTATGTCTTATACTACAACATTAAGACACGCTGGGGTGTATTTTGGCAAACCGTAAGTACACACCTCAGAGGCTCTTCTTGGACCATCAACATCTATGGTGTGCATTAAACTACTAATGGACTACTAAAACACATCCAAGACAGTCCTAATAGTCTGTGTATCCTAATACACATCTACTTACGGGAAGTAGGTTAGGTTACACATGCACAGAGCCACACTGCCATCCCTAGAGCCAGTTGTTAAATTACTTGAAAACAGCATACTATCTATTCTGGTGAAGTTTCAGTTTATAAGTAGAAACCGAAGCCCATTCTTTTCCCTATGTAGCTCTCGTCTGATGTTAATACCTCATTCAACCTTGCATTCTTCATTTAAAGATCATGATAGCCAAATAGCCTTAACCTATAAACCACATGACAAAGTCTTTGTATGTCTGGGCATCCTAAAATCAGTTCAAGATCAGATTTCATAAATGTGAGGTCCAAAAGTTGTATGGATAGGTACAAATGAAAAAAAAAAAATCTGCTGCTGTATTGTAAGATGAGGAAGGGCAGATATTGCAGATGATTTGGGGTGTCACCACTTGCTATGGTTCGTGATTCCCAATAATCTTCCATCGGATGCCTGCCACTGGACCTCAACTTGAACTTCCTAAGCACTTTGGCAGCTCTAGCTCACAGACTGACAGTTCAGTTTTAGATAGCATCTAGTACCTCTTGAAAGATGAAAGAAAAAATGCCAACAATCTACAGATAAGGGAAAAACATTTAAGAGTCATCACAATGAATGGAAAGGAAAAGAGAGGCATGTTCCTGAACAAAATGGTTGCACACTGAAGCATTATAAAATCATTTAAAATTGAGTATTGCAAGGGCTTTTAAAAGGAAACGATTTTTTTTCTGCATCATTTCTTTCCAATATTTATTGAAAACCTTGAGAAATAATGATTTTTTTTAAGTTTCAGAATAGTCTTTCCTCCTGTATCCTAAATCATGACAGCAGTTCATGAAGCAACTGCCCATTATACAAACAGCTCGCTCTACTTTTTAGTCACTCAAAGTCCTTTAAAACTGTTCCAAAGTGAGCAGGTTTTTTTTCTTTTTTTTTTTTAATTTAGGCCTTAAAATACTCTGAAAACTTAGAAGTGGCGAACAGATCAGATAAGGCGACAGCATTTTCTCCATGGCTTGGCTAGTCAAATATCACTCATAAAGGTGACCAAGTTTCTTAGGAAAATATCTTAAAAATTGCAACTGTTTACTACATTCATTGTCAGACTGGACTCTTTCAAGCATCTTAATCTGAAAAGCTAACTGAACAGTAAACCTCTCTCCGGGGAATATGGAGGGTTTTTTATTCTTTAAAAAGAGAAAATAAAATGTTAAAAATCAGTTGTTGAAGAAATGATACAGAGCTCAATGGCTTGCTTTATTTATACAGGCTTGTTGTTGAGAAGTAGCAGAAGCTACAAGAGATACAGAGTAATTTATGCCAATCTGAAGGATGTTTTTTTAAACATAGATAGGCCAAGAAACGTGAAGATTTTAAAGTCAGTTTGACAACTTCTGCTCCTTAAATCCTCTGTATTATTTTGATTTTTAACTTGTATAGAATTTTTTTTTCACTTTCTTACTAAACAAGTTCAAAGATCAACAAAATATTTCTAGAATGGAAAGACAGACAGTTCTGGATTGTTCTTCAGCATACCATGGCCTAGTGAGCAAACTCAAGAGATGTGAAAAGAAACTGTTTCAGGAAAGCACCAGTACAGTCTTTAACATTTTTACTTAAAGCCTTTCATATTTCATAAAAAATGCAACAATATAGCAACGCAAAACCCAGAGCAACCATATCAGGCAGAAATGCTGTCTTTCAAAAGACTACATCAGTGAGTGGAATACAGCTGTGCTCTAATCACATCCTAATCGAGTGTGCAAAAAAAATATAGCTGAAGTGCGGTGAAAGTCTTTATCTTTGAAGTCTTTTGTTTCCTAGGCTTAAATTTGGTCTTCTAGGTTGAATTTCTTTTTATGAGGAAATAGGAAGAGCTGTTTCAAGGGTTTAACCTTAGTCTTAATACAAATTCATATGCCTCTGAAATATTCAGATTGGACTGTGTCAGTGCTTTACAATGTAAAGGTCCTTAATGAAGCAATGATTCCAGAAACTGCTTTGCAAAACCTCGTAGCCTGGATACAAGGATTCAGCTTTGCTAATTCAAATGTCAGGGTTCTTTCATATTTTAATTGACAAATCTCAATGGAAGCATAAGAGACATCTCCAAAAGAATGGAATCAGTAGGATTTATTTTAATAAGACATGTCAAAAGTGTTGGTAGAGGTCACAGACAACCAGCGAGTAGGCACAGTACTGACACTGCTTTTATAGACTGCAGTAATGCTATAACTCAAGGATTTCTGCTGGAAACACATCTGAGCCTCAGGCAACATCCTTGCTGAAGGCACAGTGATACTTTAAGCAGGGTGTAGAATAAAAAAAATGTAGACAAAGATTTCTGGGAAGCCTATGGAAGATCTGTTAGCAAAAGGACTGCTTCCTGGCCTCCCCAATGTAAAAAAAAAGATGGTTTCATTTGACCATGCTGGAAAAGTATGAGTAAGTAAAATGGGGGTGCTTCAGATAAGATTTTTTGTAACAACAGAAGTATAAAAAGACTCACAGAAGTATCTGTGAGACGAGACCCACTGCTAGCTTTCTCCAGCATACCCCCAGATTCAGGATCCCAAAGCTGCAGCAGATGCTCTCGCTTGCTCTGAGGGAGGGTGACTGTTGACTCAGCGATCGTGGTCACTAAGCATTTTATTTCTTCTCTTTTTGTACCAGAATCATCTTCAGCACTTACTCTAATATTGCACATTGCTGAGGATGAAGAAAACAAAACTACCTATTTATTTTTTTTCCAAATTTCTACCACAGAATTTTACCACAGAAAGCTTAGTTCCAAATATTCCATTAAATGTAGTAACCTCATCAACCTAGGTAACAAAATGAATTCAATGTATCAGCAGAACAAGTCATTTATACTTAGGAAATTCCATCTCATCTACTAGAAGACAAATCTTCTGTGGATGGATAACCATTTGATGAAAGATTCAGCACAGCGTATTTTACAAGAGTCCACTGACTTGGGCAGCTAGACAAAAAAAATGGCTTTTCTGAAGATAATTTTCTTTACCTTAGCTCATGGAAAAACTCAAGCTGCAAGAACCAAAAATTAGTCTTTTTTTTAACTGGCTATTTGAGCTACACATGGATACAAATAATTTAATTATCCTTCCTAGGGCCTTGCAGAAAACAACTTTTAATGGACACCCTCATGCCATACGTACACACTAATCTCCACTTTCTCATTGATTTACCAGTGCCAGTCATGCAGATGATATGCTAAGTACTACCTCTTAATTTTATAGGATCTTAAATAATACGCTATTAAAATACCCCAAGCTAGACTGGCATTTCCACAATTTAACAAATGCATCTAAACCAATATTTTCAAAAATTGGAGGAGTAAATTGGTCCCGCAGTAATATTCCACCTGCCAAGTTTCCACCCACGCCAGTTGAAATGTCTGGATTATAATTAGAGCTCTCTGAAAAAAAAACAATAATGACAGAACACCATCCAGTAAAAAAGCTGTCATTATACCAGTCTGCTCAAATGCTAAGCTACCAATAGCACCTTAGAGGTGACTTGTGCCTTGGCAATAAAGAAAACAAAACAGAAACCTGGATCTGTATTTAAGGATACAGATTTAATACAATTAATATATCTGACAAAATTATATTATTTTATAAATATATAAACTGTGTGCACCCAGTTACTTGATGCTACTGATCACAAAAAAACACACTTATCACTGAGAAACCAGTAAAGACATCCTCGCTTTGGGTTTGCTTACAGTACAACTGATTTGCTGGTATAAGAACAAATTATCCTGCGTTGTGAAAATGGAAAGCATAGGCAAAGGATACCTGGAATCATAAACCTGGATTTCATACCTATGCCCAGTGAAGCACTGGGAACCAACACAGTTATTTCAACAAAGCTACAATTTTTATAACTACTATTAGAAACACTCAGGAACAACAATTTCCTTTACCAGCTCAGAAATGGCCTCAGAAATTTCTTACCTTTATATAGAATTAGAACTAATGAGTCTTTGGATATAACATAGCCGAGCTTTGATTGAACATGTGATTATGTCAATGGAATGGATCTGAGTATTCAAGATGTATTTTGGCTAAAAAATGCATATTTTGGGGGATATAAAATCAAACTTTTTTTTTAATTCCTTAACATTTAAGGAAGACATTCTAGTCAAAATTCCATGAAGGTAAAAGAAGCTTGACTTTCAAAGAGCATATTATTTCAGGTATAGTTTCTTTAGGCTTTTTTCTAAATACAATACTAGAGACCAGACTGTTAAGACTTGTATTTTGCTTGACAAAGAGAAATCCTCTGGAACAGTCAAAAAGACAGTGACTTAAACTTGAATATGTCAAGCAAAAGTGTATGCAATATAATAGGCTTACTTAATATGCTTTATTTAAAATGCACAACACTGGAAGGAAAACACTAAACACTTTGAAAAAACAAAGCTATTCATATTTAATACTTCAAAAAAGGGGTCTGAAGTGCTGCAGAGATGACACCATATTACAGAGAAAGTCAGTATTTAGGCTTGTCAAATTATAAAATAATAAGCTTCTATTTTAGACTCTCTGACAAGAAAATTAAATGCAAAACTATTTTATAGAAGAATTTGATGCCTCTGTTGAATGAACAAAATAGAGATAAGTTATATTATTTGTGTGTTTTCCAATAAGCAAGCACTGAACCATAAACTCCAGAGCTTTCTGTGATGACTTTTCTCTTCACTACAATAGATACCATAAGTGAGCTGAAATGCTTTATCCATGATCCATGAGGAAGTACCATCAGTGACTTCCTTGGACGCATCATCAGTATGTCACATAGGTTTGACTCTCAATGCTCCAGCAAATTACCCTTGTTTATTTTGTTTAGGGGTAAAAGTAGGTTAAAAATGTATTGTCAAATAAGATTCTCACATAATAAGATACCTATGTGAAGACACACATTTGAAAGGCTTTTTGTGAATGTATCTCCAAAAACAAACCACCAATTATATTAAACTTAACCATTTTCATAGCCAGATCAAATTGCCTACATTCCTGTTATTCACAGCCAACAGCCAGATCAAATTCTTGTTGATCAAGAGTGCTTCTTATTGGAAACCTAAGATACTTTAGCCTCTATATATTGCTCCTTGGATGAAAAATCTTATGAAAATGTTTGCAGCTGTGTACAGAGTGCCTACATTCCTGTTATTCACAGCCAAGTTAAATTAAGAGGTCTCCTAAATGACTAAGTTTCTTAACAGTAACAGCAGAATCTTTGCCCAGTCAGGTAAATCAAGTGTTACTCAACATGCTAGTTCCTTCGATGAGGCACAGCCAAATAGAAATTTGTTTGATATTTTGCCAAGAACTTCCTTACAATAAATTCTGCACTGAAGGAAAATGAGACAATTTGATTGTGCCGTACCAGTAAAGGCAGGAAGCTTTGGAAGGTTATTTATGGTTTAGCATATCAACTAGTATTGCTTTTGAAAAGAGCATAATATTACTGTAGATGAAATACACAAAGTTTCTTATGGAGTGCAAGACAGTTATAAGCTAGTTTAAATCTAATACTAAAATCCAATGTAAAATAGAATTAAAATCCTCTATTACATTTTAGTCTTAATTTTAGCCTCCAGGTATTCTCCCAGTCTAGCTTGCTGTTATCATGGACTCATTTGAAAAACATGCATCTCAATATAGCAAAATCATAAACTAAGGAAATAGAGATGAATTTCTCATAGGCACAATATGGAGGATAACAATGAGAAATGTAGGGATATTAAAAAGCATTTCTGATGAATAGTGAATAAGGCCATAGCATACATATGGCTCCTACATGGTGCTATAGCTGAGAAACTGTGTGAAACTTAACTTTATAAGTAGGAAAATATCAAGTAGAAATAAATAAAATGTATTACCAATGGATTTATTATTATTAAGACTGTTATGGGAATATGAAAGGCAGATTTACTAGAAATTCTAAGAGTGCTATTGTCTTCTATTCTTCATTTGGACAGTGCAATCTAGAACATGTAGCAGAAGAGAGATTTTTCATTGCTCCCATCCCCGGCCACAGACACACATCTGGTCTGCATCTACTTGCATCCTTGAATCTCTGAATTCGGTATCCATTATAGGAAACTTACACTGCTAAACTGGAAAAAAAAATACGAAAGCTCTATGACTGTAAGACATCTGAAAAACACATTTGACAATGACAGATGGAAGACAATACTTTTATTCCATAAAACTCAGTAATTTAAGTCTTTGATTTGTATGGTTATATATCTAAAGTCTGCAGTATCAAAAAGTAATACCATACTGTCCTCACTTTTTTTTTTTTTTTAAACTTTTTTCAGGGCGGGAGGAAATAACCATTTTCAGATATATTTGCACTGCTCTGAAAGCGAAGTATTTGTGGTAAATACTCCTTAATATTCTTTTGCTTGTATTCAGAGTAATACTTTAAGGTCAAAGTATTTCCATCCTGGGTTAGAGAACATATGCAAGCTAGCATCTCTACAGGTACCATCATGAAAAGTTTTATTTGCAAGTGCTGCCTCCTGTCTTCTGCCAAGTTTGATATTGTGACTGGAGGAACTTAAGAAGTCTTCCCCTTAAGTTTCATTCACTCTTGCTCTCTTGCTCACTTTGAAGTCTTTACCAACAATCCACGTGGCATCTGCAGTGCTCTTGAGGGCAGAATATAGGTACTCATTTTTGAAGAAGGGTCTTGTACCTACTTTTCTCTTTGCTTTGACATTTGGGAACTTTTAAAAAGCACTGCTTTTCAATGAGTCCTGCTGCAAAGGGGAAAAGGAGTAACAATCGGTGTAAACACGGAGCTCTGTAAAGAAAATGGAGGGTTTTTGGTGGTCACTAAAGACATCTGCTCAATAAATAGTTGTGTTATTCATTAGATTATGTTCTGCGTCCATTCTGGGGCTGTCACATTTCATTTCTTACAGATTATTTCTGTGTGGGAGAGATGGGATCACGAAGTAAGTCATTTATAACAAACTCAGCTAGGAGAACCCACTAATATATATATATTTTTTTCCCCATACATCAGCTAGCTTATTATTTTTCTAGGGAAGGGACAAATCTAATAGCTGAGAATTAGAAGAAAGGCAACAGAAAGATCAAGAGCCATGTGTTTGCCAGTACAGGACAGTAAAGGGATTCAGTGACTTATATAAATTTCTGTCAGCTTCCTTCTGCCAAAACCAATGTAGAGATGTACAGGAGACACTGTATATAGTGTATTTTATTATATGAACATCCTTGCTTTATTTGGAGTCTTAAAAAAGACAAATGCTCACAACTATTTGTTTAATAAGAATATTAAAGCTATATAAAGCATAGAGAATTAAACGAATCACACTGCAAAACTGGAATATGTAACAGCACAGAAACCAAAGGCCTGTTATGCAACCAAAGTGATAGCATGTTTAAAGAGATATAACAAAATTACATTGTAACCTGTACATTTCCAAATTCTGACCCTTATGTTTTATTCAGAAACAAACAACACTACCATGGGCACTATTTCGCAAAAGTATAGCGAAGATATACTGCCAAGATTGTATTATAAATATTTAAATTACTTGTTTTAAATTGTTTTCAAGTAACAATTTTCCCGGAGAAGCGATTATGTTGACAGTTTAAGAAACTAATCTTTTATAATTCAGATTTTTATTATAATAGCATTAAACATTTCAAATATTTCAAAGTCTAAAAATAAAAAGAAAAAAAAATCAGGGTAAGGCAGCCTTTGGTATTTTTTCTTCTTTAATGTTATACTATCCTCACTAAGATAATTAAAAAAAAATGTCATTAGATATGACAATTCTCTCATTAGAATTATCATGTAGGCAGATATCTTCAGGAACAAAGTAGGATCACTTCACTGAGATAGTTTTCACTAGCAGAAACCTTGCAGTCCATCATAAAATTACAATTACAAAGTAATGAATGCCTTATGGACATAGTCTAAAAAACTCTTTGACATTAAAATCACTAAGAGCAAGGGCTCAAACACTACAGAGAATCTTTCAGATTGAAACAAATAAAGCTGTTGAGACAAATACACCATAAACAAATAAATAAACAGTAGACATTTCTTGCTTGAATGTGAATGCTTGCTTGCTTGTAAACATCTGCTGTACAGAATGCACTGAACTTCTATGTGGTTTATGTATAAAACCAAAATAATTTTTCCTAAGAGTTTGTAATCAACTCATTTCACTGTCTTCTCTCTTTTAGGAGATACTGGTTTCTATGTGCTTAACTTCTGTACATTTGCCAGAATGCTATTTGCTAGTTAGCAATTTGAAAGCTAAAGTTCCAGTTTTCAAAATGGGTAGAGTTGATTCTATGATTCTAAAACTGGTTGGGCACTTAGAGGTCCTTTTTCCATCTGGGAGACAAGTGTATTTGGCGGTACCTAGAACGTCTCATATGGTTCAAACAAAATCTATTACGAACACACCAAAACCACTCTTTGAGCTGAAGAAAGAAGCAGTAAATGAGTATAGCTAAGAAACTCTTTAAACTAAAGAGTATTACCGCTCCAAAGCAAACACTAATGAAGACATATACTCAACTGGTAAGTCCATGCTATCCAAAAGCTATTTCTTCAGAGAATTTTAACAGAGTAATGAGGCATGATTTCCTTCTCCTAAAACGTTATTGTTTCTTCTATAATCACATTTTTTCATTAATTTACTAACTCAAGTTTTCATTACAGTTTCACTTGCCTTTCTAGGAGTCAAAGAAAATATTGTTTTACTTCTTCATTGACTTCTTCATTCATATCTGGAGCCATTAAAAAAAACTTAGCATCTCATTTCCTATCCCATGGTCAATTTAAATCGTACATTGCACAGTCCACCTAGCAGTCAGTAATTTCAGAACTCTGCTGAACACCGATGATTTTGCCTGGAAAGAGTAGATGTACCGTTGCTGATTTATTACACTTAATTTTATCAGTTCTGTTATAAGTTTCTTGACACTTTCATATTAGAGAATTCCTCAGATTTGTAGCCTGAAGAGAAAGGCTCTGATGTTGGAAGTCTTCTAAGCTTCTCTCAAAGAATTCAGAGGCAATGGTTCATTAAACATAATCAATTTTCATGACTCAAATGCAATGGACACAATCACTTTCTCAGTTCAGCACTTACATCTAGTTCATACACATTAGCTTCCTTCACTCCTTTCTGAAGTATTGCTGAAGTTCACGTCCATGAGATTTTCCCTGGGCTAATTCACAGAGAGTATAAAGACAAGCCCTTAGTTCCAGAATGCATAGAAAGAAACAGATGGATTAGTCCAAATATTGGTCTTATACAAACATCATGTCACCTTTATTATGAGGTGGATTGAACAAAGTGCATTGTTTAATTTATCATAGTATATAGGATCATATATTGCTATTTGCAAGTGGATTATATCTACATAGAACAGTTTAGAGCCACGTAAAAATATGCTTAAACATTCACGCCACAAAGTAAAGGATCACTTTTTGTATTCAAACAAATTAAGATTAGCTTTACTGACAAAAGAAAAAAATAGAAAACGATGGCTGCTGTTGACCAAGCATCAGTTCCTACACAGTCACAACGTGTCTGAAGGCAGCTAACTTTAGCTAGCGACAACTCTTATGAATGTTAGTGAGTCACTAACTGGAGAGAAAAGCACTAAAAATCTGGCATCTGATTAATGAGAACACAATACTCATGCAAAATGACTAATTTATACTTAATAACACAGTAATATACTTAATACAAATAATAAAAATACTTTAAAAATCCACAAAATTTCATGTGCTATAGTATCCAGGAAAGCAGGCAAAGCAAGCAGAATCACAAGAATTTCCTTCATTGAAGAATCAATCCAGTCAATGCCAACTGAAATTTTTATGGAGACCTTTTCCTGCTCTTAATCTAAGTTTAGGGTTTTTTCACAATTATGCCGTTACTTTTTCATTCTATTTTCTGCTAAAACATCCTACCTTTTTCTAATTCAGTGCTTGTTGTTTCATATGACTAGTAACGTAAAAAGAAAAAAAAAAAGGCATTTGCATTGTGTATTCTGCCAGACTAGTGACATTTGGGGGGTGATGGGGACATCGGTTGCATGACGGTGAGGGATCAGCACAGGGCTGGGGCTCTGAGCTCAAGTTTGCTCGTTCCTTCCCAAAGAGCTTCCCAAGCAGCTTATTCCTTCCCAAGGAGCTAAGCATCCCTTTGATGCTTAACCTTAACATCTCTCTGTCACATGGGGGATTTGTGCAGATGTGGCTGAGGAAGCGTGAAGTGCCACTGAGGTGGAGGCTGCCAGCCTCTGCAGGGCAATGGCTCCAGTGCGCAGGAGCGAGGGCCAAATGGGCACGGCTCTTCCATAATGCAAGAGACGTGGGAATTTTGCCATACAGCTCTTGCAACTAACTTTTCATCTAAGTCTGCTCCAAAGAACTGTAACTTCATGTGAGTTAATGAAACTGGCTAAGCTACAATAAAATAGAGGCTCCCACGATTCATCTAGTCGTGATTATTTCCACAATGCTAATTCCTGCCTATTTAAGTGCATCAGTTATATTAATAAAGAAGATATTCTAGTAACTCCAGCACTGCAAGAAAATTGTCTTGCTCCTCTCTTACAAATTATCATGTCATTTGTTCTTTTTTCTTTTTCACCCCTTTTTCATATGTCACTGCTTTAATCTGTAATGAATGCACCAGCGTCACCACTGTTTGCTGTCAGTTCCCTCCCTTTGGTACTTTTGGACATTAAAAGTCCTCAGTACGAAGGAAAATTCTGTCACTTCTATAAAGAGGTAATGAAATACAAGATTGCCTAGATGAGCATGCAGCAAGTGTAAAAAAAGGATGGATGGGTAGAGTGCAAAGTGCAGGAGGTATTACACAGAAATAAGACAGAGCTTTGGTACAAGTGAAGCAGGGAGTTTTATGTGTTGACCAAACACACACAGGAAATATAAAAACCTCTTTAAACAAAGGTATTTACACAGAATCACACAGAATGGTTGAGGTTGGAAGGGATCTCTAGAGATCATCTAGTCCAAATCCCCTGCTCTAACAGGGACACCCGGAGCACGTGGCACAGGGCAGCATCCAGGTGGATTTGGAAGATGTCCAGAGAAGGAGACTCCACAACCTCTTTGGGCAGCCTGTTCCAGGGCTCTGTCACCCTCACAGGAAACAAGTTCTTCCTCAAATGGAGATTAAACTTCCTGCATTTCAACTTACACCCGTTACCCCTCATCCTGTCACTGGCCGCCACGGAGAAGAGCCTGGCCCCATCCTCCCTACATTCACCCCTCAGGTACTTGAACACATTGATCAAATCTCCTCTCAGCCTTCTCTTCTCCAGACTAAACAGGCCCAGCTTGCTTAGTCTTTTCTCATACAATAGATGCTCCAGTCCCTTAATCATCTTTGTGGTTCTAAAATGCTTTTTCTTTTTATAGAGTTCACTTTTCTTCTTGCTCCACTCTTCCAAAGAGTGCTAAACAAGAGAACTAAACAAATTTCAAAGGAGAAGGAATAAAACATATTTTTTTCTAAAGAGACAGTGCCCGAGTTTTTGTAGCTCCACTTATTATCATTTACGCCAATGATTTCATAAGATAAATATTTAAACAAGTGCTCAAACAGCTCATAATAAGAGGCTATGCAATCACCATCTTTAACGTCTTTAAAATGATATTGACTATTCAAAACATAAAGTTTAAATTAACTTCTGGGACAAATCTCAAAGTCTATTAAGTACACGAAGACACAAACTGGATGTTGTCCTTTTATCCTTGCATGTGAGTCATCCATTTTAAATTCCCTTCAGACACATGGAAAGGCAAGGCTACCATCTCCATTCTCTAAATGGTTCTGAAGTGAGTAGGTCTGTACACAACCGTATGCAGCTCTTACACTGTGGGGCTTCAGAACCTCTCTGAAGGCTGCAGGCTTTCATACCCTTTTCCACTCCCATCACAGACAGATAACAAAGTATTCAGGTTTTTCAAATTAATCTTACATTCATCTTAATTTATTTTCTTTCATTTTATTATGTTTTTCTCCACTCAGTGCTTCCAAAGAAGTATTAGAGTTAGGGCGTTAGTTAGGGCAATACTCTGGATAGTATGTGTGAGTTATATACGTAGCCATTCCCACCAACTGTGGTCTACTTTTACAGGGAAAAAAGGTACAAACATACACATAGGCAACAGCACATTTATGAAAAACAGTTGAAATCTTGGAGATTCTACAGCACATGAAATAGGATCGGGTATGGCAGGATTAATATAGCACAATGCATAGAAAGTACAAATGGATGAATACTGATACAGCAGCTCATAATACTAAATTAATGATAACGGCATTAATGGTATTAAATTGAATAATTATATCTTGGTTGTATGTGTTTTACATAAGCAAACAGTGACAGACAGATACTGAAGAGTAACCTAGGGAAAGGGCAAGCATGTTCCTTCTTCAACTAGAACTTCAGTAAGGGAAAATGCTATTGATGTATATTTTCAAATATTTCTCTGGCTATATCTTATACATTATACTTTATACTTTTAGAAGCACACCGTTTAAAAATAATTTGCTGGCAACAGAGTAATAAGACAAAAGCCAAACAAAAATAAAGATTAACATTTAAAGATACATTGAAATAACCTATTATTTTATGGAAAATACCTTTCCTTTCCCATTAGTAAATTAAAATCTAGAAATGTCTACTTGGATGACCAATTTTATCAAGACAACATTAAATAACACATTGAATGAAAGATCCTAATACTGGTAACAAAATAACCTCCTCCATTGAAGTATTTTTTGTAAACTTTGCCAACAGCTTCCAGTTCCACTACCAGTATTTTTCTTTTTTTCAGTCCTAAGAGTCTTATATTTTATATTATATCTTTATATTTTTGCTTGCATTCCTACAAAAATATCTTCATCACAAAATACTTTTCAACAGGGGTGCATTCACCACTCACACTCTGGAGTTTAGTAAACAAATTTCAGCTGACAAAATAGAATAAGAAATGTTAAGAAAATTATATCTGCAAAAGGTTATATATATAAAAATACCTGCAATCTAAAACCAAAGCATAAAGCAGTCAACTGTCAGTGATCAGAGGCCTAAAACTATGTACTTTTGGTGGCGGGAAGAACTGCTTTGTTTCTCTCTCATCTCTTTTGGGTATTGAGTGGTCAAGTTGCACAAAACAGTCTTCACAGCTGTTTCACTGCAGCATGTTCTGGATTTATTTAATCATTACAGCAGAAAACTTGAAATAAAAAAAGCTTGCAGTCAATTTATAACCCCCCCTAAGTTTAACAGATTTTGATATGTACTTAATGCAAATGCGTTCGTAAGCGACTGGCTAAATATTTGACATGCTATAATGATTCAGGCATGTTTACTACTTTGCTTCCCCTACATCATCACTTATTCTATATCTTTTTTACATCATTAGTTTATTCTCATTTGTTTTTGTTGTTTGTTTTCTTTTTATTTATAACCCCCCCTAAGTTTAACAGATTTTGATATGTACTTAATGCAAATGCGTTCGTAAGCGACTGGCTAAATATTTGACATGCTATAATGATTCAGGCATGTTTACTACTTTGCTTCCCCTACATCATCACTTATTCTATATCTTTTTTACATCATTAGTTTATTCTCATTTGTTTTTGTTGTTTGTTTTCTTTTTTTTCTTTTTTTTTCTTTTTCCTTTTTTTTTTTTTGGTAAAGAATAGTAATCACTAAACTTAATTTTCTTTCACAATAACTTAAGGTGCAAACACTGTCGACCACCAAAAGTTTAGACCACAGCAGCTACACAAACATTCTGAGGTCAGGTAATGAGCTCTAAATCTGGTAAGCTTTCCTTGAGAAGCAATAAGAAACAGCAATCCATTAAAAGGAAAGATAGATCCACCATGCACAGGGCTCAGTCATACAGATGTATTGACCAGCAACTTGCTTACACTTGACCAGCCCCTTCTCCCCTTTTTCCCTCAGCAAGCCTGTGATTTAAGTATCATACGCATACACACACAAAGATAAGTTGCTTCTTAATTGCTACTTTTGGTTTAAGAAGGGAACACCTTATTTGATCTCTTATAACTCAGCTTGTGAGCAAGTACCTGCATTTGTTGGGTGAGACACCTTTACAGTTTTGTAACTGCAAACAAGACTGAGTGAGTCATTCATTGACTTAAGTTCCTGGATGCTTCAAAAATAAAACACAAGCTCTAAATGACCTTTGATGATGGTCATGTCTGGAAAAATATTATTATATTCAATTATTGAAATATGGCCACACTATTGTGTGAACAAGAGGAAAAAAAAAAAGGAGTAAACAAGAGGCTAATAACATGTATGAAACAAGAAAAAATAACATGAATATTCTGGAAGGTAAAACTAAAGCGAGTGACTCAGGTATGTATATAGCAAACTTTTAGGTGTCTATCCTTTGGGACATCTCCTCCAGGAGGTATTTAGGGCATAATGGATGCTTGTAGTGTATAAGCAGTTCATCAGAAAAGTTTTTAAGCTTGCTTGATTAAAATACTGACAGGGTCTCAAATTGAAAAGAGGCTGACTCCTCCTTCAGTAGTCTCAATGGAAAATTGCTACACATTTCTTTTTTCCATGGGTGGCCTCCAAAAAAAACTGATTATCTGTTTTTTTTTTTTTTAATAAGAATCTTAGATCATTTGAACCAGCTTATTGCTCATTTCATTAAATCACAACCTTAATCTGACTGCATTGTTCTATCTTTAATTAGTTTTAAGAAATAGGGGTAAATTAGCTCACTTACACGCCTGAGCAATTGCAAATTTACTTTCTCATCCTTTTTCATGAAATCAATAGAAAGTATTAAAGGCTGGTTTGCTCTATCAAGTTGCATGATTCATGAATCCTGTACACAAAAGTTACTTTAGGTAGAAAGGCAGGAAGTCTGTGAAATTCTTCTATTTGTTTCCAAATAAAATCAAAGTTCTTGCAAGTCAAAACACTTGATTTAACAAATATTGAGGAAGAGATGGAAAACACTTTTTATGTTGTCCTAGAATGCAATTAACAACAGGGCAACATGTTCTATTACTATCGTTAGCAATTTCATATGCATTTGTTATTATCTATAATGCAATATATGTTATTTTATATATATATGTCATGCATGTTGTTATATACATCAGTTAGCAATTCCAAGATCATTTAATTAACTGAAAAACATACATATTCTTTCTTATGTTATTACATTTATTATATTTCTGTCCATTTGGCCTAATGTCCAAGTCAGTGGAGAGAAATCTTGGAGTTATTTACTAGTATGGTTCCAGAATCCACCTTTTCCAACAACAAACAGAAGAATTCAAGCTTAAAGGGTGAAATTGTAACAGTTCTCCTTGAGCCACAAAAGAGGAACTTGAGAACTACAGGGTGATGAAAAAGCGAATTGCACAAATAAAATACAATGTAAATTGGAGAGGAAGTTGTGTGAACTCTGGAAGAAAACATGAGGCACGAAGCTTCTCTGTTGACATGGAAAGATATTAATTTTGTTGTCAGCTGCCCTGTTATTGCAATTCAGGGACAACTGGAAAAGAATGAGCAGATGAAGTATCTAATTCTACTGTGAGTGACTCTTTGTAAGTAATCATAAACTGCAGTAGAAAACAGTCAATCAAAAACATTGCAGTTACATACCTGGAGATTGTTCATCCAAAATATAACACTAGTGAGTTTGTAACAGGCCAGTCTGCACAAGGTCGATAATAAAACCAATCTTATGATTCAAGCTTGGAAACTTAAGGCTTGCACTGTAGTGCTAAGGAAAGACAGTAAATGTGTAACTGCCTCAAATGTGTTCCCCACCTATAAAGGATGCCATCCCTTACCAACACCACTACTTAATACCACTACTATTTAATGAGTGTAGGTCTCCTCTCCCCTTTGACAGAGGAAAGGAACAGCTTTTTGACTTGTTATCCGACACACTTTGCAACTGCAGCTCAATACTCACATCAATATTATCTTTTACTCTTTTACTGTAGTAAATTAAAATGTGAGTCCATGTACCTCTGTGGGTTTCCTGGCCTCACCTTCCCACATGGGAATAGTCAGCGTAAACCTGGATGCAGCAAAAATAAGGTAAGATCATTCAGTCTAATGACCTGTGGCTGCTGAGTGCAACAGGAAGGTAGTCAGCAGATGCATATTGATTTTGTGCATTAAAGGAAAAATAGCCATTCAGCCCTCCCTTTCCCCCCATCCCAAGCAATTGCTATAAGTATATGCCTGCATTGGCATTACATAATGAGAAATGCTGAGGAGGAAACATGCCTGTAGAGTGCCACAAAACACCCAACATTGTCAAGAGTGTTACTGTAAACTTTACAGTACTACATTAATGTCTACTGCTTTACAGTATCTGCATTAATGTCTACATCCCTGATTCATACATTCATAAATAGACTCCCCGAAATTGCCAGTGTTACACCTTATTGCTACAGAAAGTGCAGTGCCAGAGCACAAACAAGTAGCTACTCAGATATGCCAAGACCCCTGGACTACAAAACATCCTGGAAAGAAGGTGGTACTCTGAATATGTAAGTAAGTGCCTGCGAGAAATTAAAGAAAAGGAGAGAACTGACCATGATGATCCCACCGATGAAGATAGCCGGGCTAGTAAACTTGGCTGATTTGGCAAAACCAGGTTATCTTAAGCACTGAGAGTCCACTATGTTTACTATGTGCAGTAATTCATACAGTTAGTAAAGTGTTACAGTCTCCTTGCCTCTGTGGGGCCATCCTTTGGTCCTGTGGCTCAACAACTTCTGTTGTAACACCTCATCAAATGCTGCTATGGCAACTGCAGTGATGTCACAGTTTCATGACTATATTCCAAAAAGAAAGAAAACTAAAATTTTCCTGAAAACCTACTTAGAAGGCTGCTACCTTTGGCTTCTCATAGCAGTAGGAGTAAAAACTCTGAGACAGTCATCTTAGTGAGAATGGCATTTTCAAGCAATTTCTGATAAATGTGGAAAACTCTTATTGTAAAAGATCCACTTAATGTTTTGCTAAAACTAAAGATTCCCTTGGTGAAACTACATATGTCAGCTATGTACTGTCTGTACAGAGAAGCAGAAAAACAATTTCCCCTTTCACATGTGCCTATAGGCTATATAAACACTACCACTTCCATAAAATTGCTGTTTGGGGATTATAAAAAACTGTGAGCTCTTATGCTTGATGATGAACATAGTGAAAAAAGATAAAAGTGGCTTGGCTAGGTAGTCACCTTTTGTTCTGACAGTCTTGTGCAATTTGCCTGTCAGATTCTTTTTAAATAATTTCTCATTTGATATACCTCGTTTGGGAAATAAACTCGAAGAATTTGAAGGAGAAAAGTGAAAAGCTTTCTTTGCTCCAGTCCACAATTTTGCGTCTGCTATCATTACTTAATGTTAACTATTTACAGAAGTCTGTATCTTGAATCTGTATAAAAAAATAAATCTCACTCAAATTCTCCCTCAACAGAGAAAAAAAAAAAAAAAAACCACAAACGCAGATCTTGTTTTGATCATTTCTGTAAGAATACACAGCAGAAAAATACTTTATCCTCACATGTTAAAGTAAGCTAGAGGTTCTATTTAAAATTTGGTACTCTAGCATAGGCTTGATTTATTATACTAACTCAGTGTTGCCTGCACCTTCACAGACATTTAAGATCCTTATCTTAAATTTATAATTTGCAAATGAGACAGGGTTCCCAGAATATTAGCATATCTTTAATAAATTCAGAAAACCTGCTTAAACTCAGCCACTACCATTAGCTCTTTTAACTTCCCTGAAGTACAACAGACTTAAAATACAATGACATGAGGATTATACAAATGGTAGGTATAAAGCAACTTCTACTTCCACAGCTGAGAGAAATGGATCATATCAGACTACTGCTTTTCAAAATAAACTACCATTCAGGCACAAACTGCTGCTGAATGATGTGACTGCAGCTATGAGCAAACTAGCAGCACACAAAATGTGCAGTATGCACAAATGGACAAAACAGGGAGCTGAAAAGCCTGGACCTTTGAAGCTAACATTTGACATTCATCCACATTATGCTTCACTGCACAGCATCCAGAACTATAAGTAAATTACCCTATTTAAAAAGGTTGATTAAAAAAAAACCCAACATATTCAAATTCTGAAGCTGTGACTATATGTCAGTTTTAGAGGTACTTCTTTTAAAATGACCTGAAACTATTATGCAGCACTACTCATGATTCAAATCCTATACCAATAGTCTCTTAAACTATTGCCATCTTTGTGGCCTGCATAGCCATGACTTTGTAGCCATGCCAATTCCAGAGACTGTAAAAGACTGCAAGGTGTAGGCCGTAGGACAGACAACAGCTTTAGCATGGCTCCACAAAATGCAGTGGTACCAGAAGTGTTACTTTAAACTTCACAGTACTTCATCAGTTACAATGAAATATATATAGCACAGTTAAGAGGCCTCTACATCCTTTTTGAAGACAACTTACATATATTTTCTGTCTAGTCTTACACATTTACCAGTTAAATGTCACAAGTTTTAAGCTAAAATGTTGTTGTTTTGGGGTCAACTGTATTGAAGAAACTCTAATAAAAAAAAAATGCTGGGAATGCTGGGAGTATTTATGCCCATATTTGTCACCACAGTAACAGAATACTTTATGGTAATTTACCACAAAATGCTTACTTCCCATGCCCTTGGCATTCAACAGTCTCAATTCTGAATTAAAAGGATTCTAGCAACTAGGATTGAAAATACACACAAGGAGATTCTTACTCTGCAATTAGAAAAATAAGATGGGATAAAATATTGGGGATTGAGTTGTCCCTGTTACACCAATTGCCACAAACAACTCACGTCCTGACACTGAAAAGCCATTCTCCATCATCTAAGCCATACAGTTTAAACTCACTGTGAACATGCACACAAAAACTTGTTTTTGATAATTAAATTATAAAAATCATACAGATTTCCTATAAGTAATTTGCATTTTAATAGAAAATGAATAATGGAAATAAATCAATAAACTGACATAAATCTCGTCAAACTAAAATGTTCTTTCATGATCCTCAGCTTCACCCATTATTTGTTGTCTTTTAACAGCAGCTTTGGAGAAGAAGCTGAACTTCTTTTGATAGAAATATAACACTTTCATGCCACATATACAGCCAAAATAATTGGAAGCTTGCCAATTAATTGCATACAACACATTTCTAACAGCCATGCAGAATGATATTGGGATAACAAAGTCTTGCTTGCTGTGAGTCATTGCTAATTGACCGTGTTGTCCTTTGATCTCCATATTACTAATTATTTCAGACTCTCCTGGTGGAAAATATGTCCTCCAGAAGTCCTCCAAAATAACCACAGAGAAGCTACCTTTAGACCAAACTGATTGAAACACAGACCCTTACTGTTTATGTTTCAGATTCAGTCCCCTAACTTTATTTATTGAAAAATAGTAAATTTCAAATTGCTAGATTTTGCTCAAATGTCAAATTAATTTGAAAATAAAATCAGTAGAGAAAGTTCTGGCTCAATGGCTCAAATGCTCCCACCATAAAATCACGTTTGTCAAAAAACTAATTATAATGAGTGACACACCTGACAATGTTTTTACTTGTAAGATAATGAATAGATCAAAATTAAGATGTACATACAACTGTCCCTGGGTGTATATTTGCCAAAGCTAAATTATTTTATTTTGGATGCTTGAAATTCCCTGAGCCACTGGATGCTGTGTCTTCCCTTGGAATAATGTCCCCTCCCCTGTCCCATCCTGCATTACATGTATCTATTTATGCTTATTTAGCATATAATCCAAACTTTCATTTATTAAAAAAACCCATAATTTTCAAGGTGACCTTATACACTTATACACTTTGATGTATGAGCATCCATTACAGTAAAACCTGTTCTTTTTCCTATGCTTTAAGGCATTACATACCTTACTCACATTGCTTACATACCTGCAAACACATTCCTTTTGTAAAGCACTAATTAGATGTTACTTCTGTTACTTCTGACCAGACCTCCAGTTACATGAAAATGATCAACCAACCTTTTACATTCATATTTGGTTTTAAAAATTCCTATTTTGCTGCTTGAACTGTATTATACTTCCAAGTGCAAGTCAATTGCCTGTTTTACTCTCATTACTTGTTACAAAAGCAGATAACTCTTTTCCTCACTGCTTCATATTTTGTGGCAACATAACAGGGATTCTCAGTAAAATTATTTTTAACCTTAGCAAACAATGATACATTGTAAAATCTAGCTGACTGCTTTCAATGTTATGAAAACATAGTTGTATCCCTGTATTTAATGTTCTTTCCAATGGGAACTAGATGTATCTGAGTGTTGTGTCAGAATGTTTCCTAACTCTTCTCAGGAACCCAGTGACAAGATGAGCAGCAATGGGTGCAAACTGAAGCACAGGAAATTTCACTTGAACACAAGAAAGCACACTTTTACCATAAAAATGCTGGAATATTGGAGTCAACTGCCGAGGTTGTAGAGTCTCTGTCTTCAAAACCTGACTAGACACAGTCCTGGGTAGCCCGTTCTAGCTGAACATGCTTGAGCAGGGTGGTTGGCCCAGATTATCTCCAGAGGTCCCATCCAATCCCAAACTATTCTGTGATTAAGTGTGGTTACATTTGAGAAAGGTTTACTGTTCAGAAATCATGGGATGATCATTGATTTTTTTATGAAATAACTGAAAGATATTTTTCTCAAATTTACTGCCTTGATCAGAATTTCAAAAACACCTAACTATGGATGACTAATCAATGAAATAGAAAAAAAAATCTAAAATATTTATTTCTATTTGAAATATCTAAGTTGACATATCTACTTGACATGAAAATTTTCAAGCATGCCTCTACGAAAAGAAATGCAGGAGTATTTCTCAAATAATCAAAAGGATTTGATTTTCCAGGCTAACATTACATAGATAACCCTCTGATATATTTTTTTTTCCAGAACTGCTAAAAGTAACTATAAAAATGAAAAGTCTCTGAAAAGTCTGGTAACCATAAAATGTACTAGACATCATCAGACCTACTATGTAATTCCATACAAAATTGCTAAGCAGGGTCAATCTTCTAACCTTTCTTTTTGTAAAAGTATCCAAGCTGAAACTACAGTACCTATAGTGAAGATGTTGTTTGAATGCCTGAATATTCCTTCACAAACAATTCTGGGGAAATCTGCTTTAATTACTATAAACACATATTGAAGCACTGAACAGTAAGATTGGCTAGGATGCCTTTCCTGTACCTTTGAACAGAAATAGAGAAATGCTTGGAGTTAAAGCTTGAAAAAAGAAATAAAATTCTCTTCTGATTCATTCTTGATTTAGGGGGATTCTTAATCTCCATTATCCCCAGTACCTTTGCATAGCATGACTGTCTTACAAGGGCAGAAACTGCCCTTATGTGAATGGAGTTTTATATCTGAAAGGAATACAAGTACAGGACAAAACTTATACAAAAGTATTCTTTTTCAGATAGCATTTTAACTTAGGTATAAAAAGAACAGTTTTAAGCTTCAATCTGTCTATACAGCAAACAAACTTAGAAAAATCCTTTAGGTTTTAAAACTTACAAATTCTTTTCCCCTGCTATATCTCACAAATTCATGAAGACATTTAATAACAGAAATGGCAAAAGACTTTATTTCAGTTTAAATACATTATATTTGTCTCATCCAACCTATGAATATTTTTGTTTTCTAATTGGTACTCCATTTCAAACATTTCTTCCAAAGAGAACTATACACATACTAAGTCAGAAGACAAAAGGTATTTTTTGATAGACCTTGATGGAAAAGAACTGGGAGAAAGTTGCATTTAAATGGGATATATTGCTTTTCCAAAGATGTCTTAAAAGCTCTGAAAAAGATGAAGCATCATAGAGATCACACAGAAAACAAATCACTTCAATTTGCCTAAGTTGAGGTCAAGTATTATTTAAAAGCAAATAAGCAAGGAAGCAAACCAATATTTCTAACCTCAGAATTTACTCTAAAAATGTGGGGAAGATGTGACAGTATTACAATTACTCAGCATTAATCTTTTTAGAGGTGAACAGGCAGAGCTTTATCTGGCTTTAAGCAGTTTTCATCAACATGGTTTTCAAATTGCTCCATCTGTCTTTCTGTGATTTCTCTACTTAAAAATCCTATCTATTCATATCATTATGCTATTTTGTTCTTTGCTAGGATGCTTTTTAAAAAAAATCTTGATTTCACATGTAAAGATATTAACCGCTGAGCTGATTATATCCAAGAATTATGATATATCATGCTATGAATACGTAAACTCAATACTGCCACACAGGCAAATTTGGAACAAGGAAGTCAGAAGAACCTGAAGAATATTACCTTACTTTTTAGCTTCACAGTATGACTTGCTTTACTAAGTGCTCTATGAAGTTCTGGTCTCCATGTCAAACAGGATATATCAGAAGCAGAAAAAGATCCAACAAAGGGCAACGAGATCCAACAATTAGATGATCGATAGTAGGGAGAAAATAGGCAAGGCAGGACTCCTCAGTAAGGGAGAAAGAAAACCGACAGTGAAGAATTTGGAGCAGGAAGATAACCACTAATGTTTTCCGCTTTTTCTATTTCAAGAACTCCAAGCACAAAAATACAATATTAAGCAGCAGGCTTAAAACGAAACATAATGGAGTTCTTCAAACAATGTGCATTTAAGATGTTGAACTCCTTGTTGCAGGTCACCATGGAAACCAAAAAAAAAAAAAAAGGCAAAGGAAAGCAGGACAGGGCTAAAGGAAGAGAAATCACTTGAGGATCACAATATACATAGAAACCACCTCTGGGTCAGAAAGTGCTTGATATGGAAACACTTGAAATTTTTCAAAATCTTTGGAGAAAGTTTCATATAATCATAAACTAATTTACATTGGAGAGCTTCAGAAGCCATCTGTACTAAACCCTCCCAAACTGGAACAACAGCAGTGTAAGAAAAGATTGCTCAGGGCAGTGTCCAATGAAGCTGAACAGCTCCAAGGACGGAGATTCCACAACCTCTCTGGGCAACATGTTCAAGCTTTTGACCATGTTCATTGAGAAGACTTTTTTCTTTATGTCTAATCAGAATTTCCCATGTTCCAACATGTCCTTGTAGCCTCTCATTCTGTCATTGCACACCTCTCAGAAAAGTCTGGGTCTATCTTCTCTTCACCTAGATTTGACACGAACTATCTACTGCTCATCTGAATTGGTTAAGAAAAATAAAAATGCAAATCTAACCTTTTTCCATTAGTGATTTTGATATTAAATTAGCATATCTGCTGTTTTTAAAATCTAGCTGATATTTAGGAGAATCATTATGTTTGATAGGTCTCTGTTTTATGAGAGGCTCATGGAATCAAAAAAAATATTTAGATTAGCAACCCTATTTTCAATGAATTGATTAGCTACAAGTTAGGGTACTTAGCTATTTTTTTTTTTTTTTTTTGGCTGCCTGAAAAATCACACTGATTAACATTTGAAACAAAAGTACTTCTCAATTCCAGCTTTTAGTTATGTAATAACAGATAAAGATTCCAGTGACCAGAGCTCATCCATTACTTCTGATTTTTTTGTTTTGCTACCACTTACCAAAGGAAATCCAATGAAAACTTTCAGAAAAATTCCACTATAAACAATACAAATAATAAAAGACCTCCACACACGTGTCATTGTCCTTAACAATAAACTACCAAAACACAAAGAATTAATTAAAATGACAACAACAGCAACAATCATCATTAAAAAATAAAAGGAGGAACTTTTATTAAAAATCTTTTATGTATTCAAAACTTGGCTGGATATGACTCTGAGCAGCATGATCTAACTTTGAAGTAAGAACCACCTTCGAGGTTGGCCCTGCTGAGAGCAGACAGCTGGTCAAGACGACCTCTAGAGGGACCTTCCAACCTAAATTATTCTGATTATATGAATGGGAAACAATACACAGGGAAAAAAAGAAAGCTTTCAGAACTAAATTAGGAAAGTAATATCCTTAATAGGCTTTCAACTACAATATAACAAGTATTTGTATCTATTTTTAGAAAAATGAAAGCACTTTATTTAATGTGATTAAAAAGAGTAATATTTGAAATTAATTTCAAATAATTTGAAATTGTTTATTATAGTATTGTTATAATTTGAAACAAAATTTCTGGGTCATGTGACTGTACCTGGGACACATATTTGTTTTTGTATATGACTGGATCACTTCTATCAAAAAGGGTTTTTTCAAGCTTTTACACATTGAGAGAGGAATGTAATTTTCTGAAATGAACACTGCTTTATATCATGAAAAGAGAAAATTTCTGAAAGCTCAAGCATCCAGTCAATGCTACTTGAAATTATTTTACCAAGGTACTGCAGATATAACAAACTACAAGAAAAAATCTACAATAAATTTGAAATGTGGATAAAAAGAATGTTCTAAAATTATACATCTCTTAGAAAATTTGCATAACAAAACTGTATCCAAACAGTATTAAAAATTTACTTGTAGGTTTTCAGTAGCATCTAATTTGCTGATATTTTTAAATTGGGAAAAAATTATCATTAAGCAATTAAACGTGGAAATACATAGTATGGGAAAGCATTAGTCCATATGAAATAGGTCCAAATCAGTTAAGATGAAAGATAATTGGTTAGCATGAAAGGTGAGTGGTTTAGCTGTACAAAAAAAATTATCTATTTTGACACAATCTGAAGACTGAATATTCATGGCACCCTTGTAAGTGGCAGAGTCATTACACTGTCTCATGCTATTTTTATTCTTTTCAGAGACGCTTTTCAGACAGCTTATCAGCATGTCACCAACTCCACTTGCAAAGCAAAACCTTAGTCAAAACTATTTAAGGTCAGTTTTGTCATACAC
>NW_010582727.1:0-12773 GCF_000705375.1 Tinamus guttatus
AAAAAAAGCTGCCAAAGCACTCGATAGATACAGAACTGCTCATTCTAAATGACCAAAATGCTCGTTGCCAGGAGAATAAACCTATTACTTCATGGCTGTTTTTTGATACGAGTAGAAAATATATGCAAAATATATAATCTTTCTGCTTCTATTTGTGTATACGATTGCTTGTGTAATGCATGGTGTATATGCGTGTTTTGTAAATAACTAGAATTAATTTAATTTTTTTTAATTTGAACCAGTAAACACCGAAGTACCCCTGTTTTCAAAATCCAGATAAAAAAGAAAACAAACATTGTAGTGATCAAAATACTACATTTTATACTTAGTATCATTTGTTTGACTGTTGCAAGGTACTTCTGTCCGCATATACACAAAACCCTGAGGTTTTCCCAGCAAAACGGAAAGGTCAGCTCTGGATTCAGGCAGGGGCATCAGGAGATGGTTCCGCATGGAGTGCCAGGTCCTGCTGCATTGGTTGGGTCTGCTAGCAAACAGCTCCCCTAGAGACACAGGAATTTCATGGGCTTCATTTTCATATTTTGAACACTTAAGTGTTAAAGCAACTGTTCTTTTTTTTATTCTGGGAATTTGTGTTCCCAATTCTTTGCATAACTATATCTGTAACTTCCAAAATACAATTTTATTTGCTGATTTTAAACTCTTGTAATTTCCTTTTTTCGTGTAGGTTTCATTTTCATTAAGAAAAAAACCCTAAAATACTATGAATCTTAAGTGGATATTAAAGAACTAACAGATATGAATTTAATAGAGGTCTGTCTTTCCGAAAGAAGTATTTCGTTTTATTTTTTACACATATCATACATAGCATACTGTACTTGGTGTTATCAGCTCCAACCTTGAAAAAATCTTCATACTGATTTTCATAACAGCAAAGTATCTTTACATAGCAGCTTGCAAAACATTATAGTTTTCTTAATTTCCTAGTCTTCTATGGTATTTTAGAGATGGGCAGCTGTCAGTTTCATTTCCATGATGATACCACAACATTTTTGACATTGATTCAAGTTACTTTCATTCACATTTGCCTGTCATCCAGTTACCCACTTACCTCAACCTTCTGAAGTCCTTGCAACTAACTTGCTGTAAGTTTGGGCATTTAATTTTTTCTAGTAAAACCTAAATTTGTCGATTCACACTTTCTAATCATTAAATATGTGGTTTAAAATAATACTTAGACTGCTCTAATAGTCAAAAAAAAATACCAGATACTTTCCTGTACATTTCTGACAGTAATGAAGGCACATACTTTTTTCTACTCCCTTTAACATGTCTCTTCACCAGTTTTTAGTGCTTATCAGAATTTCTTCTTATTCTAAGATAATTCAAAATTTTCGTGTGGGTTGTTATGGATACAGCGGCTTTCATGACACTGCTTTGCACAGAAGTTTATACTTAGAGTCTTATTTAAATACACGTGCTTTGCAGTAATGAAAACATTTCAACACCTGTAAACTTTTAAAGACAAATATTTATTGCAGTTCCTTTTTGGATACTAAGGCAATGTCAAGCCTTGTAATTCTTCAGTGATTATGAGCGCCAGAATAAATAACGGCAAATAAAAATCCTCATGGTGGAAATGAAGTCTTGGATGGTACCTGTAATATGAGCTCAGGAGTCATGTTCAGGAGTCTAATATGAGACATCTGCACAGACTGCTCAGAAAATTTATTGTTTTTTTTAGTATTTACTACATTTGTAATGTTCTCTTAGGAAAAGCAACCAGATTTAAATTTCAGCTTACATATGGATTTAATATTTAGAGATGTTAGCATTTTTGTAGTATTCAAATCGTATTCCAAGTCGATTTCCAATCCTACCATTTAAAAGTGTCTTGGTTTGGATAGGGCGCACATGGCTGTTCTGCTCAGGAAAGCATCAGAGCGGCAAAGCTTCCAGGTTCAGAGCGCCCGGATGCGGCGCAGGCCGGGCTCGTTCCCGGCCTGGCTCCTGGTGCTGGTTGCGGCCGCAGGAACCCGCCGTCCCTGCGAGCGGCCGTCGCTTCCTGGGAGCTGGACGGGCCTCGGCCTTGGCTTCCCTGCGCGTCCCTGTGTGGCAGCGCAGGACACAGAGCCACAGGGTCACAGAATGGTTGGGGTTGGAAGGGACCTCCAGAGATCATCTAGTCCAACCCCCTGCTCCAGCAGGGACACCCAGAGCACGGGGCACAGGGTGGCATCCAGGCGGGTTTGGAAGATCTCCAGAGAAGGAGACTCCACAGCCTCTCTGGGCAGCCTGTGCCAGGGCTCTGTCACCCTCACCGGAAGGAAGTTCTTCCTCACATGGATATAGAACCTCCTGTGTTTCAACTCGCACCCATCACCGAGAAGAGTTTGGCCCCATCCTCCCTACATTCTCCCCTCAGGCACTTGAACACGTTGATCAAATCTCTTCTTTTCTCCAGACTAAACAGGTCCCACTCACTTAGTCTTTACTCATAAGATAGATGCACCAAGTTCTTAGTCATCTTTGACACGTGACAGTGTCAGCAAGTGCCAGAAGGTGGGAGCAGAGATGGCACAAGTGGAAGCTGAAAGAAATTCAGGAAACTTTTACCTGGACTGAGCACTTGGCCCACTCACCAGGAACACCTGGGCAGCAAGAAGTGCAGCCATCCTACCGCTGGTATCACAGGGACCCGGCTGCAGAGTGTAAAAATAGATGAAAAATGTCCATTTTCAACCTGATTCTGCGCCATTCAGCTGTGCAATACGAAACACTCACATGCGTAGTCTGTGGATGCCGTGTCTCTTTTGTACGCTGTAGCATATGTTAAAGGTATCTGTATCTATTCACTTATCTATCATTATATAAAAAGAAATCTGGACTTTTTAAAAAGCAAGTGCTTTGGCAGATTGTAGTTCTTAAATGGATCTAGTTCTTAAATCCTTAAAACCTCAGGAAAAGGAAACTCTGTAATGTAGAGTTTTGGGAGGTGTTAAATGGGCCAGTTGCAGATAAAACACTTCAAACCTGTTTTACTCCAACATAAGGCGATGAATTTAAAGGAAAGTGGAAACATTTAGTTCCCGGAGGATTATATGTTTAAAGATGATGTTTGCAATAGCTAAGGATAAAACTGCAGGATGTGTAGAACAAATGCTGAGGTGTAATTCTATCGTTTGAAGTTTTGCTTGTGAGGTTTGGTGATGCATTCAGGAGCAGTGGATGCTGCGTAGATCGTATAGAGCATTATTTGACATAATTTTGTCTTTTTCTCTCAGCAAATATAAGCTACAGGTGTAAAATATGTGTAGTATTGACTGTAAGGTTCCACAGGCCATTGAAAAACAGAACATTTATCTGTCAGTTGTGTTTCTATTTGGTGTGCTTCATAGTTATAATGACTCTGAATGTTCTCCCTGCAGCTTTAGTATCCTTTGCATGTGGTGGATGTATAGGAGATGAATAGGATATATAGGAACCAGTATATAGGATCTGTTGGCCACCTGGACCACCAGGGCACACTGCTGGCTCACGTGTGACTCGGTGGACGCCACAACGTTCACGGTCCCCATCTGCCGAGCTGCTTCCAGCCCCCGGGCCCTCTGTCTCCCTGCCCCTGCCCGGGATATTCTCCCCGGGTGCAGGACTTGGCACTGCCCTTTGCTGAACTTCACGAGGCCCCTGCGACTTCTGCAGCCTGTCAAAGCTCCGCTGAACGGCAGCGTAACCCTCAGGTGTAGCCACAATTTCTTCCAATTTTCTAACATTTGCAAATAGTACTTGAGAAATAATGCGTGATTAATGACAAGTTGGTTGCCCAGAAGTGCTGACATGCATATAACAATTTTTAGTCTTACCAAACTCTTAAACCAGTTTCAGGAACCACTTGTTGTTCTCAAGGATATTGCCTATTATTCACTATATTAAATCTTTTTGTAAACAGTGTTTTTGCAAGTTATTCATCAAGAACATACTCGCCAAATTTTTGCTCAACTTCGTCACTTTTGTTAAGAAGGGGACAGATTTTTTCTGTTTCATCTGTCAGGAGGCCTCTAAAGCACTTGATCAAATACCAAAGGTCCTTGCACCAGTCTTCGCCACAATTAGCCTTGTCCGAGCGAGGGACCATTCACATCTAAAGCCAGAGAAAGTTGGACCGTTTCAGCTTCCAAACGGCCGAGCAGGGATTACACGCGACCGTAGGACTCCATTCCCAGTCATGTTCACAGTATGAACGTGCCGAGTTGCTTTTACATGCTGAGCTGCTGCTCGTTTGTCTCACACGGGCTTCTTGGACAGAAAAAGCCCTGGTGTTTAGACTGAGCTGGACACACACTTCTAAGTAATTTGTATAATGTTTTGAATTTATTTCATGGAGAATTTTTGGATGCTCTGCTCTGTAAAGCTTTATCCAAAAAGGCTTTTTGGTTTACAAGAAGACAGTGGATTTCTCTATGGACTGTGATGCCTTTTGCTTTTGAAAAGTTTGGACCGGTGAATTCTTGGCCTGTGGAGACATGGAGAGAAGTTTTTCTTTTAGAAAAGTACCTCTGTGACTTTTGAAAAAATACAGTCAAAGATTGCCTGGAATGAACACATGAAATGAACTATAAAATCTGCCTAATGGCTGTAGTTTATTAAAACATAATAACAAGATTTCAAAAGTCATCAAAGGTCACCTCCACCCAGCGAGACCCAACTCAGCAGGACTCGCCTTGCTGGGTTCGTGCCGTCGGCTCCCAAGAGGCCTCCAGAAACGGAGCCAGCCCAGAGCACAAAAGCCCCCACATCTCCATCTCTGCGTATTAAAGTCATGGTCGGGGGGCTTAAAGCTGAGCTATGTCAGGAAATGCTAAGTGAACTGAAAACATGGCACTGTCACATTTAATACATTCCTCGTGGTGTGTAAACCAAAAATTTGCAGTGTCTCCAAGGAAAACCCTCCTGTTTTAGGGACTAATTGCATGCTAGAACATTTCATTCAGTATTTGAAGGTGAGACCTTCAAGGCATTGAGGCAGAGTGTTAGGGAAGAGTCCTTGGTCATGCAAGGCGGGTTGTGAACAGAGCAGGGGCCTGGTATGCATGAGCTCGGGAAACGCTTTGCTGTTTCCACCATAAGGAACAACATCAGTGTCTGGCCTTTGTGCTTTAGTTTTACTCAGAAAAATGCAAAATGGAAGGAAGTGAAAAAAAAAAAAAAAGGCGGTGACAAAAGGCTTGTGTTGAGGAAGATTCATCTGAGTTATGCCCAGCTTGGTGCTCACACAATCCTGCCCTTGATCCCGCGAGCGCGCGGCCACGGTGGAGACACGGCCATTGACGGGGGTGAACTCGGGGCACGTTTCGTTGTGGTCCTGCTGCCGGCTGACAGCAAGCTCAAAATGCACTGCCTGTGAGGAGCCAGGATGTCCTTCGACCCTGTTTATCCCCTTTAAATTGTAAGTTAGACACGCAGCTCCCCACAGCCGTTTACTGAACAGAGTCCGTAGGACTATGCAAACACTTGCTCATGGAAAAAAACAAATTTGCTTAATGTAAATATGCTTTACACTACAAAAAACTTTTTGTTTGTTTTTGGTGATTCTGGGTATTTTGTATCCAGAAGGTAGCTTCTTGTTGGCGTGATGCATCTGTTTGACGAGCACAACCTGCTGCTTTCTCCTTCTTGCAACCAAGAACACATTTTTGATCAACAACCTTCCTGCCTCCTCCCCTTGCCCCCAGTCAGTTGTTATCATTGTAGCTTCAAGGTATTGCCCTTATTTTCTCTCCCTGTGTACATGTTATGTAGGGTTTTAGTTTTTCTGTTTGTTTGTTTTAGCTACTATTTGAAATCAGAGGGCTGTGTGCCATCCTACAAGAGCAGTGTGTTTATAGCAGGTAATTTGAGGGGTAGGAGGTATTTATTTTTTACAACAGGACTTCTAGAAAATAACAGGCTGTTCCATTCGACAGTTGCTTCTGGTACTTCAGTCTCTTAATGTCTTACCTCGAACAACAGTCATCTCTCATAACGATTTTAAAGAAAGGCTGTTTAGTTGTTGCATTACATGGTATAGCTGCCCCTGCAGTAGTTAAGATAAGAAGCACAGTGAGAGACTTGACAAGTGCTTTTGAGAAGGCAAATGAAGGATTGCTCAAGTGCTCTCTGCACGTATCTATGTGTGAGCACACACAGATACACACAGAGTTTGTGAATTAGAAAATTAGAGGGTTTCATTTTCTCTCGTCTTCTTTGCCGGTGGTGTCGTCCTGGCAGGTGCAGCCCATCGTGGCTCAACGGGTTTTACATTTGCCAGTTCTAATCGTTTAATCGTGATCAAACGGATCTCCATAATCCTGCGTTTAGTAACACATATTAGTCTTTCTGTTGATCTTATCTGTCTGAAGAGTGCTCGAACCTTGCTGGCAGCAAAAATCCAGAGTCTCTAGCAGATGCAGTGGTGAAGGTGTTGCTAACTTGGCAATGTGCCCAACCAGCACCTGACTAATTGGTTTTATACGTTTTCCTTAAGCAGATCAATTTAGAATCAGTAGCAATGTGGTATTGCTTCATACCTAGTGTAAACAGAAAAGTAATCATAATGCTCATCATCAAAGCTGGTTTTAACACTATTCAGTGTAGTTGGTTTTAACACTATTCAGTGTTGAACTTAGCTCTGACATTCTAAATACTCCTGCCATGATAAAGGTGACACCAAAGCTTTTGATAGCTCATGAAAAGCATCTAAAATACAGTGGATATCAAGTACAGAAAAACATGAGATGTTTTTAGAGTTAGAAATATTGTGTTTTAATAGAGCTTGCTGTACAAAGAAAGAAAAATGTGGCATAATTTGTAACACCAGATTTGATTCTGTCTTATGACTGGCACACATCAGTTCAATTGGCATATGTCTTTTGGGATTATTAGAAAGTTGAGCTTGGTGAAAATAATCACCATTTTTTGTAAGTAGCTACACTTTTATACAAAGAAAAAGTATCTTTTCAATGTAAAATATCTTTTTAAAGGAAACTCAATAACAGAGTTTCTGCATGGGAATTATATGACTTTTAAACAGTGGCAATAGTGAAAATCAAATAGCTCATTTTTGCTACTGACCTAGGAATTTAAAGCTGCTATTAATATAAAACATATTGTAAAGATTGTGATTTAAAAATAAATTTAATAAGTAGATCACAGTTTTGGGTTAGTGTGAGAAAGAGAGGTTAGGATTTGACTCCAGAGTAATCAGAATAACAATTCCAAGCTTCGTATTTTTGTAATTAGATCAAGTAATATATATGAAAAAGAAAAAAAAAATCTTTTGGGGCATGTAAACTTTTCCTCATGTCTGAGAAGAGATGGATGTGAGGATGGG
Organism: Tinamus guttatus; assembly: GCF_000705375.1. The sequence continues at coordinate 7,331 of NW_010582727.1, forward strand.
ATCCAGACTCGAGAGGGCTAAGGAATGTCTTCCTACAGCTCTGTGTTAGATGGTCTAATAAAAGATATTGCAACTACCCTCCTTCTGTTCAGCGGGATACGTAAAGGTCAATGGAGTGTTTATAATCTTTCTCAGCAGAGAAAGTGCTAGGCTCTTTTATGTGGATAAGCAGCAGGTGGTTTGCTTTAAGGATTAAAAAATAGATGAAATAGCTGTTTTGTCTGGGTCATGTATTTTTTGGAGTAAAAGTTTGCGCCTGCTATACAAACCTTCCAATTATAGGTATATTGGTCAAAAAATGCTTGTAAAACCGAAAATATGAATTAAACGGTAGTAATGTGAGAAAACAAGTGAATATTACTATTAAACCTTAACAATATTTCTATAAATACAGCCATACTCCTTAGTTACTGATTACAGATGCCCAATAGCAAGCCCACCTTCTTTCCTTTAGAGCTTTTGGTCAAGTGTCAACAAGGTTGCTCATTTTCCATCGTTTTCACTAGTAACATTTTCTTCACACATATGTGAGCTGACAGTTCTTGCTTTTAGTAGCACACAGCTTCAAGAACTGAGAGAGTAACTTTTCCCTATCGGTAAGTGTAGATACCGCTCTCACATGAGTTGCTAAGAGCTTGATTAAGAAGGTGGCGTTTTTGCATTCGTGAATACGCTTGAAGCCAAGTGTTGATGTGCCGGTAGCTGGAGCAGCCCTGTCTTCTGTTAGTTGGTTTTAACACTATTCAGTGTTGAACTTAGCTCTGACATTCTAAATACTCCTGCCAGTTAATGCTGCAGATCTGCCCCTCTTCACTCCTGCTCTCTTCATTTCCATACACCACACACATCTTTGGTGAGTTTTCTTTTAAATTACCAAGTTCTGTTACTTTAGCACTTCTGTCACGCTCGTGTTCTGACTGCACAGGAGATGCCATCAAGCCCCGAAGAGCAGCGTTTTCGCTTGGAACATCACGGCCCATTTTCTGCTCATCTGAGAATGTCAAGCGCTGGGGGATGTTAAGGAGACAATAGGCAGAGTGTGATAAAGTCCAGGAAACCTGAGGAAGAGTCATCTTGGGCACAAGAAAATAAACGTGTGGCATCTTGAACTGTTTCTGTGCCGTGGGCTTGAATGTCCAGGGTTTCTGCTGCTTGGGAAACCCTGGCGATGAGAGTCTGGAGGACATGTCAAAGTGGGGATGGTACCACAAGGAATTTTTTAATGACTGATTATCTGTTTCATATTTCAGGAGCTACATGATGAGTATGAGGGATAATCTTCTTTTGAAAGGGCTGGAAAAAATAAGAGGGCTTCCTGTTTTCTCATTATTGTCTCAATCATACGGATGTCCTCACAAACAAGACTCCCTGGTTCTCTCTGTTGATTTTTACCTTTCAAATCTTATCCTTACCCACATGCAATCAAGTACCTTCAACCTTCTGTGCAGCTGGGTGAGTAGGACGGGCTTCTTGCATTCTGCAAATATCAGAAGGGAAAAACTGTTCTCTTATCAGTCGGTTATCTGCCCTGCTCATTCCACTCTGAATATTACCTACCTCGTGGTAGTCTTGTCTGCAAGAGCAACCATGTGATAGAGTGAACAGAGAGAAAATTCCAGATTACTCAGCAGGCCTCTACCTGACCCTAACTGTTCTATGTAGCTCTTCCCTCCTCCTCATTTTATATCCTGTACTTAATAATATTTTTCTTGTACTTTTTCTTGTACTCAGAACTGGGAACATGAGGCTGAGTATTGCCTCATGACACTGTTTACATGAGGTTAAGCTTCCCTGAAAAGAAATCTGGCTTTGTCAGCCCTTCTGGAGAATGTGCCTCCAAATCTGGTCAGCAACTTTACCCCTTTTTTGATAAAGTTTAGTATAAGCAACACATCTAATGGGAGGTAGCATAGTTTTGTGGGGGTTTTGTGTCTTTTAATATTTTTAATGAGATACATATATTTTAAAGCATTTAGAGCAGATCATTCTCATTAGAAACATTTAGGTTTTCTGCTTGCTATAGCTGTTTCTACAACTGGAAAGCTTCAAGGTCTCTATGTTGCCAAGTGTGATTTGTTGACCTTGTATTGTAAGGCAAAAAGGGATGGACTGGGCAAGAAAACCCCAAAGCAGTCTGCCTGCTCCCTGGATTCCATTTTGGGGCTTAAATTCACTCAAAAATTTTATTACATTTCCATAGGGTTTAGTATTTTAGTATGGTTATTCTTAAATTTGGGCCTTTGCCTCAAAATAGCTATTGTGTATTGTAAATACGGAGGGCGGTATATAATAATTATGTCGAATACGTATATGTTTAGCCGGTAAAAGGTTTGTTTTGACAATAGATACCTTCATTTTGGAACACGGTGACCTTTCTTTGCCTTTTGTACTGTGATAGGAAGAGAGCACAATAATTGGGCTCTCCATGTTGTACTGTGCAGTATTAAATAGTCCATTTTAGCCTCACATTTTACTGTCTTTGAATTGTATAAATGTTGGGCTGGAAGCAACACTTGAGGGATTTGACTTGCCTTCCATACTGATATAGTGTCAAGAATATCCAAATCGTTTCTAATAGATATTTGCCTCTGCTGGTTTGAGTCTTTTCTGATAAAGGATAACAGCCTCCTAGGCCACTAGTTCTAGTATCTCTAGAACATCTGGTATCACTGTCCTGTAGAGAAAGCTCTTCCTAATATGCACCCGAAATGGTCTTTGCCGTAGGTTTAGCTCAGTTTTCTTTTTCTATGTTTGATGGACAACGAGATGTTTAGCACGGTAAAATATTTTAGTTTGTGCCTGTTGGAAGACTTGTCTCACGCTACTCCTTATCTTTCCTAGTTAAAGCAAATACTTTAATAATGATTCTTTGCACAGCTGTTTTTTCATTGTCCTTTCTTATATTGCCCTGTTTTCTATACTTTTTTATTTAACAGTAATGCCCAATGCTGCTATTTCAGGGGAAAAGTCACTAGTACCAGGGCATGCAGTCTAATATATTCTTACCTCCTTCAATCCCAAACATAGCCCGCAATGCTATTTTACAGCATCACATTACTGATGCATATTTATATGTGATCCGTGAAACTTCTTACACTCTCATATTCCATGTGCAGTTATTTCTTCATATTTTTCTGTGTGTGTGTATGTGATTTCTCCTGCCAAGTGCTTCACATTTATTTTTATTGAATTTTATCTTGTTGACTTTGGGCAATTTGATTACTTTGCACACAGACCTAACTTCTAAAAGATTTCAGTAAATTTTATAACATACTCTGTATTCCATAATTAGAGTAATTACCGAAAAGACAAGATTAGGGAAGCCTCTTCTGTGACTGCCATTAGAATGCATTTGCAGTTTGATAATGACCTGTTAATGGATAGAGTTTCTCTTGTGCTGTTTCCAGCCAGCTCTGCGCTCACTTTGTTAAGTAGCAAATGAGATTGCCATAAAGGTGCATTAAAGTTCAGGTAAATAACAGTGCCAGCTTCTTTCTAAGGAGAAAATTGGATTCATTTTGAGTGATGTGTTGGCTCTGTTGGTTGTTTCTTATCATTATGTTATCTAGGTGTTTATAAACTGACTCTTGATTTATTCTGGACTGTTCTGGCTGTTAGACAGGCTGGCTATCTAATATGCCAAAGACTTCTCATTTAGGAAGATAGATACCAGTTTGTTCTTTTGCCCATAGCCAAGGTGTTCGGCATCCCATTTCTCTCAAGGTGCGTGCTAAGTTCTGGTAGACAGCTGCTAACTGTGGGGGCTGATTCAGCAAGTTCTCTGAGTGTTTTAAGATTAAATACTAAGGCTTTCCCAGGGAGAATGCAGGTTTTAGACAAACTGATAGGTGGCTGGTGGGGTGGTTTGGAAGATGCCCGGCTGCATTGTGAGGCTCCGCAGTTGTGGTCAGCCTTGACCCAGGCACCTAGAGGTCAGTGCTGGAGCCCTGGGTCAGGGCTGCACCAGGAATATCCTCATTGATGTCCTGGATGAGTGCACAGGCCGAGTTTCCAGCAAATTTTCAGACTACACAAAACCCTAGTTTTTGCTTTGTGCAGGGTGAGACCCTGGAGCAGGTCGCTCGGTGATGTAGATGCTGTTGCATTTGATACTGGACAGTGCTCCAAGAGGTCCTGCCCAACCTCAACAATTCTCTAATTGTCTGAATACAGGGATATAATTTAATTATTCCGTCCACGTTCAGCCTCAGATTGTTGATTCTCCATCCTTGGAGATGCTCAAAACTCACCAGGTCAAGGGCACCCAACTAACTGCTGAAGCTGGCAGTTGGGCTAATCTCCCTCTGTATGTCCCATCCAGCCCTATTCTGTGGTTCAAACCTTTTATTTCCTGTTACTTTTCACTCTAGTCTGAACTGAAATATATCATTGTCCTCACTTTACCCTAATGATTTCATATAAAATGATTTCAGATGTTCACATACTTGATCCTGACTAATAAAGCATGATTTTTAACCTTGCACTAGTGAAGGAAAAGGAATAAAAAACAATGGATAGTTTAAACTGTAAATGTTATAATGTCTTGCCTGGCGTAATTTAAAGTCACATGCCTGAGGACTTTGGAAAGCATAGTGGTCTCCTTGTAGGATTTTTTTCCCTGAAACTTTCCCTGTTCAAGCTTTTATCACACTTTTGGATCTATATCAACATGCACCGAACTAATCCATTAGTCCACATGTGTTTATGGCCCTCAAGTGCTCGCTCCAGCCAACATTTTCTTGCATTTCATTTATCCAGGTCATCCATATCCTATCGTGTTCAAACTTCTCAAGCTCTTGAAGACAAGTGTTAGTGTTTTTTGGACTGTTTTTGAAACACACACGATTCCTCTGTAACTGTTTTCTCCTGAATTTTGATGTGAGTGTGGGCCATTGTATCTAGAATGGAACAATATTTTCTTTCTCAGGCTTTATCTGGCAAAGGTAGTGAGCATTAAGGCAAATTATAGTTTTAAATCACAGGGTGGTTGTACCTGGATAAGCTGTGTGCAGCACCTGGGTTGTTAAAATGGCCTGTTGCCCCCTCAAGGAAAATGTCTAAATCCTCGTCATCCTTCTTGTGCTCTTGGCACTGAGGTCCCCCTTCTGCCTGCGCCTTCTCTGGTGCTTTTAAGCCCTTCCAAGGTTCTCCTTGCATTGACAGAAAACTCTCCAAAATCAGCTTTCCGCAGCATTTCTGGGCAGGTGACGAGGAGGAGGCCAGAACAAGGAGCTGGGAGCTGAGGGACCAGCAGGGAGAAGGGAAACGTTCCCCTCGCAGGGCTGGGGAGCTGCTGGATGGGCTGAGGGCTCCTTGCTGAGCGGGTAGATGGGCTGAGGGCTCCTTGCCGGGCGGGTGGATGGGCTGAGGGCCCCTTGCCGAGCGGGTGGATGGGCTGAGGGCTCCTTGCCGAGCGGGTGGCTCGCGTGCGGGGCGCGGGTGC
>NW_010582728.1:0-11739 GCF_000705375.1 Tinamus guttatus
ACAGAGTCGATTGCCAATGTCAGGCAAAAAAAACCCTTATTTTTTTTTCCCCTGAGCCATTCCCTTTAAAATTTTATTTATTTAGTACCCCCAAATTTTCAGTAATATACAGGGATATAAGCTGGTTCTAGTTCTGCAAGAAGCAAATAAGGGAAAAGATGAAACATGAAAAAGAAATCAAAATTGTGAGGCAAGGCGGAGAATAGCAGAGAGGAGGTGCAGAATTTTACTGCCACTTATGTATGCAACCCTTTGTCAAAGGCTCTAGTGCATTTAAAAGAAAAAGCACAATTTAAAAGATGATTCCTTGAATTAGAGGTTGCTGTATGGGGAAAGATGCTTGAGGACAAACTTGTAAGAGCAAAATTTTGAAGAGAAAAAAAAGCTGTTAATGCAGGAGAAGTGTAGAGTTGAAGTATGGCAGAAAAGATGATGACAGCTTAGTTTTGGCCCAGAACAATAAAGGTTGCAGATCATAGTGAAGATGCGTTGTGATGACAGAGTGCTTAAGGGGAATAAAAGCTAAGCATGCTCTGAAGTGCAAAGTTTATTATGTAATATTGCAGCAGAATCAGGGCCTCAAGTGCTGTACATACACTAAGGTTCATTTTCTAATCTGAAGAGCTTTCAGACTTGATGAGATGGAAGAGGGTGTGTGAGAAGGGAGAGAAGGACAATACAAACCAAATGATTGCAGAGGTGGTTGTTAAACTCCATAGTTCTGTAATATCTGTCTGTTTTCTTACTAAAACTTTGTTCTAAGTTATACTTTTGTTGCTGGCAGATCTGATTTAAAGGGTTTTCCCCTAAACAATGTTCATTTCTCTGTTTATCCTTCCCCTTCCAGAATTATCACAACCTCAGTTATGCCAGTACAGCTGCCTGCAGCCATATCTTAAAAGAAATGACCTGGTTTGTGGGTTTTTGTTTGTTTGTTTGTTTGTTTTTTTACCCACTAAAAGCACATACAAACAAAAACAATAAAGAAGCCTTTTCAGTTGCCTTTGACAGGCTGGTAACATTGCAGCAGAGTCTGAGTCAAACTCCAATGTGGAAGTAATAGAAAAGGTTGAGTTACCAGGGCAAGGAGGTGGGATCAGGAGCCTTTGGAAATGGAGTGAGGACAGGTGAGAAATTTAGGTGTTGGTCTCTGCCCGCAGGTCAAGCGGCGATGACAGTGGCTTGTTTGTGTCACAAGGAAGAATGAGTGTGGCACTAAGTATCGTTTCATAACGACAGCCAGTTGGATGCTATCATAGGTGAAACCAGGGTGAAAACTGAGAAAGAAAAATCTTTTATCAGCTGTTACCTAGAGCAGTTTTCTGAGATGCTGTTGCTGAACTTGGTATGCTTTAGTAAACTCAGCCTGCTTGGTGTGCAGAACGCAAGTAGGGTTCAGCCTCTTGCAAGGTGAAACCCTCCTTAGTTCTGCTGTTTCACTTTGAGGAGGATATCCCAAACACCTTCAAGCATGACTCATTTAAGTAAGCACAGGTATGATGTTACCAAATTCTGCTGCTTCTCTAATTCCTCCAATACAAAAAGCTGCAGTCTCTGATGATGGGGCTTTTTTGATTTGTTTTGTTTTTACAATATCTAGTGATAAGTACCACTAACCACTCCTCAGAATGAGGCGTTCAGCTTGCTGCTGTTGGAGGTCTTGCAGCCCTGAGAGGCGTTAGAGCGTGTTGCATCAGTACATACAAATTAGAAAGCAATGAAGTAGCAACAGAAGAGCCAGTGTGATCCGAGCCTGCAGAGACAAGACGAGCATCGTGTGTGTACTGGAGGGAGCAGCTCTGCTCCCTGCTTCTGTGTCCCCACACCAGGGGAATATGGTGCTCATTTCTGGCTGGTTGCCTTCTGGAAAGATACTGTCAAAGATCAGAGGAGAGCAGCAAAAATCTGTTGCTATGCTAGAGGTAGTGATGTACGAGAGAAGGTGAAAATATGTGTGGCTTAGATAAATGTTGACTGAGACGGGAGCAGAAGGGGAAAAAAAAAGTGATATTATTCAAATGCTTAAGGTGGATTTGTATCAAAAAAAGGAGATGGATTTCTGAATGCCATGCAAAATTTTTAGCTATAACTAATAGCATGGGGCTGTGAGGAAAAAAACACCCTCTCTGTCTATCTCCCTCTGACTATCAGAAACATTTTCTTGTTGTGTATTTATGTCTGTGTCATACCTTTTTCTTTTATGAAACTCCAAAGCAAAAATGCATGAAACATTTGTGATGTTTTCTGTGCTATCTTGATCTCCTTAATCGTGTGTTATATCTTCCTCCCTGGACTTTGACGTATCTATTTAGACCGTACGCCCTTTTGGACAAGGCATCTCTCCTAGAAGTGTTTGTAGAGTGGGTCCCCTTACCAGGGCCCCTCCAAGTTATGCTATAGCCTATAAATAAGCAATAATGGCAATGATAGTGCAAGATGTATTTGGCTGCAGAATGGCTTCCCAAGGAGAATAGCAAGAGGCTGATTGTTAGCAACAAATATTAAGGAGCACAGTCTAGGGAATGGTTCTCCGTCATCTGGGAGATGGCTGGATGATCTAATAAGTCTTTTCCTTCTCTAGGTTATGATGCTATGAATGCTGCCTTAGAGAGTTCTGTAACAGTCTCTGATACTATAAGCTCTCTATTACGTGGGTGTGGGTTTTACAGCCCTCCAGGAGGCACTTGCTGAAGACACTGTGTAAATATATTCTGTTTTACATTGTGTGATGTATTTTAAATAAAAGGCTCAGATTTTTTTTTAATTGCTTTGAAATATTCTGCAGTGTGATCTTTTTCTTTAAGAATTAAGAAAAACTTGGAGGTGCCTTTGGAAAATACAGGAAATATGGCCCAACCTGGAGTTGATTTAAATACATACAGCTCAGCTGAATTTGACTCTTCCTGTGCCCCACAGTTAACAGCATCTACTCAGGCACCTACCCTGCTTGAAAGTAAAATAAAATGGGAATCTTGTGCTAAGTAGCAGAGTCCCTTTGTGTCTCATTCTCTCTATATCATCTTGTTCATTCTCTTGATGCTTCACAGCCTTGAAGATTACACTCTGTTCTTTTTTTTGATTGCAGCATCTTGAGAGCCACTACATGGGAATCCTCTGATCTCTGAAGATGTAGTACAAACAAAAGGCAAGGTCCTCTCTCCTGGCTTCTGGCCTTTCATGGAATTACTGCAAAGTTAGTCTCTCAGCTTTCCTTTTCTATCCAACCACCTAAAAGTCTCCAACCACCACAAGTCAGAATCCCAGTCTGGGCCAGTACTGGATTTCATGTGTCCTTACAGCACAATCCAAGACAGATAGGGTTGCAGAGGAGCAATTAATTTAGCAGAATTTTGCCCTCCACTCATATTGCCTGTGTTACCTTGGGGCCAGGAAATCATTCATCAGAACAAGTTTTTCATAGATAAAATGCTCATGATACAACCTGTGTGTCTGTCTTCAGGTGCTTTGGCTACCAAGGCCAGTTCTCTTCATAGAATCATAGAATCATAGAATCATAGAATGCTTAGGGTTGGAAGGGACCTCTAGAGATCATCTAGTCCAACCCCCCTGCATACGCAGGGACACCTAAAGCACGTGGCACAGGACTGCATCCAAGCGGGTTTTGAAGATCTCCAGAGAAGGAGACTCCACGACCTCTCTGGGCAGCCTGTTCCAGTGCTCTGTCACCCTCACTGTTAAGAAATTTTTCCTTAAGTTCCTGTGGAATTTTTGATGTTTCAGTTTCCGGCCATTTCCTCTAGTCCTATCAGTGGCCACCACTGAAAAGAGACCATCCCCGTCCTCTGCACTCCCTCCCTTGAGGTATTTATATACACTGATTAGATCCCCTCTCAGCCTTCTCTTCTCCAGGCTGAACAGGCCCAGCTCCCTCAGCCTCTCCTCATAGGGTAGATGTTCCAGGCCCCTGATCATCCTTGTAGCCCTGCGCTGGACTCTCTCCAGCAGCTCCACATCCCTCTTGTACTGTGGAGCCCAGAACTGGACACAGTACTCCAGATGCTTCCTCTGTTTTGTCCCTGGAAAATGCTTTTATTTGCCCTGTTTGCTATAATCTTGAAGAAATTTGATACCTTATTTAAAATAATAATAAGCTTGGTTTCCTTTTCTCTAAAATGGGTCTCTTCCTTACCCCTTGAATGTGTTTTTTAGCTGTATTTATTGTTCATAAAGTGCTTGGAGGCAGGCGGTGTTTTAGGAATACAAAATAGTGTTAGGCTTTGTACTTAGGCACAATACTGTGGCATAATTCAAAGGCAATTCATGTAACATTAGTAAATCACTTTGAACTTTATGTTGAAAATATAAGCAGCAGTATAAAAATAAACCTTTTTATTTCCTGTGGTATATACAGTTAAATAAAGTAAACCTGCACAGCTACTAATCTCCAAGACCCTATTGCCAGGATGCTTTGTTGAAATGCATCCTTTTGTTGAAATGCCACCCCTTCAGACCTTCTGTGTGTTTTGTATGCAGTTATGGTCGAAGAATAAATTTTCAGAGACTGTAAATGAAAAGATATCTCAGAACATGGTGATCAAATAATATCTGACATTGCTCGTTTAAGGAAATATACATATATCCAACTGCCAGACTATTTATGCTTCCAATAAGTTTGGCTATTTTGCCTCATAGGGAACTTACTGCTCCTTCAAATATCAAATGTAGTTGGGATTGTGCTGTTTTTCCAGGAAGGAGAAAATGATATTATTGGGTAAATGACTGTGCAATATGAAAATACGATAGTGTAGTTTAAAAATTGAACAGTGTACAGGAAATATCACATATTTTACCATGGGAAATAGACAAATATTAAAAATTCAATGACACATCCCCAAAGTATAAATAAATAAATAAGCATCACTGTTCAGCCAACTGATGTAGGGATGCTTTGTGGTTACTTCCAAGAATGCTGTTTTTGCTATTATCCTGCACAATGATTAATTCTGTGCATTATTTTTGCATAACTAGACCATTTAGGTACTGTACATTGTAAGAATGTCTGAACTCTGATTGCCCAGCAGGCTTTATTTGACAGAGAACCAAATGGTTTAAGGTGATTTCTCAGCAACCACCCTGGGAATAAGAGGTTTATGGTTCCCAGAGCAACAGCCACATTTGCGTGTTTGTCATAAAAATGCAGGAGCATTTCTCCCCGTTCAGGTTGGAAACGTAATACAAAGTAAGGTGCACCTGTAGATGTTCTGACAGTTGTATTTCTGCTGCGCAGACAATGAAAGAGAAATACTGTGGGAGGAAGAATTTGGCACTGTGCGAACCTGTTTTTTTTTACCGTTTTCCTCTTTAAAATGTGAGCATTTAATGAGCTGTTCTGAATCATAATGCTTTATGATGTTTCCTGTTACCTTAGTGATGGTTGCAAAACTTTTTCACATTGAGAGTGTATAAACTCCATGAGATACTTCTCTATTTAATTAGGAGCTAATGCTGAAAGTTTATTACAATTTTACAAAAGCACCTTAGTGGCTGAGGAGTCACATTTTCAGCAACTGCTAATTGTATGCACAGGTTAAAGCCCAGAGGAGCACTGGACCAGGAGGGGTTTAACCAGCCAGGGCACCGTTCTGCACTGACACAGCTCTACTGTTTTGATCCCGGTGCTCCCTAACTCTCAGATAGCTCAGGCATCTCCATGCTGTTCTTTACTGAGCTGTATTTTACATTAAAAACAAAGGTCAGGTTTCTGTAGTGAAATAACTTGCCTGGTCTGTATCCTCTATTCCTATCTCTGCCCTTTGGCAAGCCCAGAACACCAGTTCTTTGTGCTGATGGCATTCATGAAGATTATGGAATAAGATTAGTTTCATCAAAGTGTAGTTATCTAAATAGCTGGACCTCTAATCTCAGCTGGTAGAGTAGACTTTACAAATTTTCTTCTCCCAGGATGAAACATACAGACTTTCAAGCTGATGAATGCTAGATTAAAAAATATAAATATGGGGGAAGTGTCAAAATCAGACTTAGAAAAGAGATTGTTTTTCAGTCTGTTGAAGAGTGCTCATTGACTTTCTAACATACTGACAAGTATAGCAAAAAGGTGATGAGAGACTGAATCATCCTTAAAGGAATAGTCACCTGTCTCATTTTCCTTCTGTCAAGACAACAAAATATCATCTAGTGCCGACAGAACATTTGGGTTGCTTGGTTGAACATCTATACATGAAAAGTTTCCGTATGTAACTTATGTGCCCAGTGCTGGTACCTGGATTTTTTTTTTTTTTCTCCTGGGGGAATGTAAACAGTATAAGGGTACTCTGGGCTGTGAATTTGCATTAAAAGTGTTCAGTGTTCGCAAGCCAAGTTTGACAGATCAGTTTTAATGTATAAAATAGCCTGAGTTTTGAGTGCCTTGACTTTGCATCTGCCATAAAGTGTCATAATAATAATAATGAAACCTGGTTTTACTTATGCATTTTTTCCGATCATGCAAGGGATATGTATGCTGCTTTAGAGAATGTTGCATTTTAGGATTTTAGCATCCTGACTGCATCTCTTTTAAACATTTGGATACAGATAAACTGAGAAAATTGTCTTTCTGAGCTTCAAACCTTTCTAGGTCTACTGTGTTGCCTCCAGCCAAATGCTGTCTGATGTTCCCTAGACAAACTGGGGCAAACCATTATCATGGGATTAAACACTAAATACCTGCGAGGAGCATTCTCTTTATCAGATAGCACTCTGTTAGCATAGTTCATTCACTTTATTGCATATATAACCACAGTATCAAATAGACTGATTTACAACACCTGGTCTTTTACATAATCTTTGCTATTTGCTGCTTTCATAATCTGCCAAATCATTTAGCCTTCCTGATAGCAGAAATGCTGTAAAACTTAGATAAACTTGTGGAAGAAATGAACTCCAAGGTACTGCTGAAATCCAGGGTCTGCACGTTTGCTGTAAATGCACTGGCTGGTTTGGTTTCCCCCTACCTAATCTGTGATTGAGTGTGGCTGCTGGAGAAATTGAAAATTCTATGATAGCACAACAGTCAGAGGGAGATAAGCATTTGTATGCTAGAGTAGATTAATCTAAAAAGGACTTTTAGGTGTGGCTAATGAAACCAGTGTATGTGTTAACTGGTTTTCTTTGGGGTTCAAAGCATCTGTGTATATCTATAGAGTCTAGTCCAAAACTTTCCTCTACGTGAAAAGTCTGTCTAATATAGTCATATGCTAGTTTTTACTAGCAGTGTGTCTTTTTCCCCTCTGAGGCTCTAGGGGTGTCTTTAAAAGGCCTTAGTTTTTATAGGGTGCTTTCTGAATGCAAAGATCCTTAAATGGTGTTGCTCAGCTGGCTGAAAAGCATTTGTCGTCTTGAAATTTTTTTATTAGGGTAATTGTAATGCATCAAATTTGAGGAAGGTCAGCCATTAATGTAGTCCAGCTGAAACAAAACTACCTGTGATTTCCTTTTTCTTGTTGTGAGTCACTCATATTTGTCTCTCTTGGGGCTGATTCGAACAGACAAATTATACCAAGATGCCTAGACAACCTAAAAACGTGAAACAAGAATTTTGCAGAATGGGTTTCTGACTGGGAGAAATGTGAGCTGGTACATCTGAGGGAAAATAAACCAATCTGCAGGTAGCCAAATAGTGGGGAGAGCACCATAATACAGTGAGTCAGACTGCTAGGAATGATAACGGCCATCAAATTGGAAGGAGCAGTAAAAATGATTGAAGGGAATGAAAGGGTTGACTTTCCAGTGCAATCAGAGCATAAGAAAGCTCTAATGATTTGTCATTAACATGGCTATTAACCCATCCCTAGCATAGTTAACTCCTTGGAGCTAAGGAAGTCTTTCAGAGTCTCTGTCACAGCCATGAGTTACTAGGAGTCCCCTGGCTAGCTGGGATGCAACTCTTGCTGCTGGAGCTAATGAAATGTATGTGGCTCTGCTGGGTTTACCTGCTGCTGCTTTGCATGAGGTGTGAACAACGTAGGTGATGAGCTCAGTGCTAGGCTGTGTCCAGGAAGTTCATCTAAAAAAGTGATGTCAATACTTAGGAAGTTTTCATTTCACCCAAATTTAGGCACCTTCTCCAGCTGGCTGGTTACTTAGTCTTCCTAAGCTCCCTCTGTCCTGAGTGTAAAAGCAGAGGCTTTTCCACAGGAACTCGAAACATGGTGCCCGAGATTTTCCTTTAGTATATAGAGGAGTTTCTCTTTCCACCTACAACAGAGGGAGCCCATAAAAATAACCAGCTACACTGGTGCCAGGATTGGGTGCTGTGAATAATCTCTGTGTGCAAGTCACTGAGTGTGTGAATTACTTTGGCATTGGGAAAATCAGGCAGGTTGGTGCTAATGGCACTAAAATGGAATTACAGCAACTTTTGGGTAAAACTTTTGAGTGATATCCCTTCTACTGGGGAAGCAGTGGAACTGATTTTAAGACATTTAAAATTGGACAGTAGAAAATATATTGTAATGATCAATCCTGTGCTGGTATTTAGATCAGGTCTTGTCTTGTGTGAATATTAATAGAAAGTCTCTGTCTAAAGTAACTGCCATTATTCAGAGTGCATTACTGGCGAACATTGGCTTGCAACCTTCCTCTACATCTGTACTCACATTTAAAGGACAATTTGAGTAATGTTTAGCATCTTTGTCTTCTCTCTTGGTGCCTGAAGTGCTGATTTTGTATTGCCTTGCTTAGATTGTATTCCTTCAGTGCTTCCATCAGACAAATTCCATATAGTGCATAGAGATTTACAGGAAGCGCATGTAGTTTGTGGCAATAATAATAAAGGCTCCTGCTGTTTTCAAATCCCTGGGAAACTAAATCAAGTGTAGAGTCTCTTCAAAAAAGTGCAGCCTGTGTATAAGTCACTTTACTGTTACCTCTGTGGGTCTGTCTTGTACCTGCTCTGTGTATTTGACTGTCATATCTCCGAATTCTGTCCTCAATCTCCAGAGTGTGACTAAGACATTATACATCTCAAATGGAAAATCTGATGAAACAGCTTAAAATAAACTGTGTGCCCGTGCTTTGCCCAACTCTTCACAACTCTGTATTGGTATTCCTCATAGGAACACATAGAGCAAAATCCTGCCTGTTCCTATGGCACTCATCGGGCAAATCTAGATGTAGTCTGAATTATGAGGGTGGGAAGATTGGATTCAATTTCTGTGTGATGCCAAGATGCTTAATGTAACTGCATTTTCTTGATATATTTCTCCAGGTATGAAGCCTCTCTTCTTGACCTAGTTGAGGCCATGAGTCCCCTATCTGCCCTGGGACACCTCTACAGAGAATCCCATGACAGGAACAAAATGCACACACCTCGTCCCGGGAATCACGGGCCGTCCACTTGGCACTGGGCCCTTCAGAGTTCCAGGAGCAGAGCAGATGAGCTAGAGGAGAGTCGGCTCCTCTAACAGATTTTCTTCATTTGACAAGGCTTATTGGTCTATAGCCTGTCTGTAGAATTTTTAGAACTTTTTTTATTTCTGATGTGTTTGTCACAGTATTGTTTTTAAATTATTTAATTGATGATTGCCTTCCCTCCTCTAAAGCATAGCTAATTAGCATAGTTTGGGTTTAGCAATCATGTTCCAGGAACATTTTTGGGATAGACCAGTCAGGAAGTGTTAACTTTTTCTTTTTTTTTTGGTAAACCTCTCACATGCCAAGTAATCATTCTAAAATAGGATTTTTTAATGCACAATATTTTCTAATAGATTGAAGTCACAGTTTAGCCAGCCTCATATGGAAAGTTTATTTCATTATCTATTTATTTTAAGCTCTAAAGTAGTTTGCAAGAATGGCCTAACACTCAAGAACCACCACATTCGAAGTAGATTATTTTCTAATTAAACTGCATCCTGTTTAAAACTTGACATATTACAAAGGTACAAGCACTTTATTACTTTTCCCAGTGATTCTATGATCCACTTTTGCCTTCAGCATTCTGATATTTACTGTGCTGGGATTTTAGGGGATATATCCTAAGCTCAAATGTACAGTGTCTAATAACATTAATAGATGTTGTTACAGGTTGATGCACTAGATATACATTCAAAATATATTCCTCCTTAAATCAGTGCTTTTTGACATAGTTTATATGCTAGGAAGCCTAACCCTGAAATAGCAGAACACAGTCAGACATTGTAGTGGTCCAAAACTTAGTTTATGTACTTTTCAAGATGAAATATATAGTAGTTGTAGGATAAGAGCAGTCTTCAGACATTTTCCCTAACTTGCACTATTTTGATCCTATATCCAGGCTCTATTGTAAATAAGACAAATCAATAATTATTTCCACTAGCATCTCGCAATGCACATTTCCCTGCCAGCTTTAATTATTCATGCTATATCTATTTCAGTTTATTTAAATGCACTTCCATCTACTGCATGCTCTTGATTATTTAAAGAAATGTGCAGAATTGGTAAAAATGACTGCAGATTACAGGATTAATGGTCATTTTTTCCACAATGTAGCATTCATATTTTATTGTAACAGTAGCCACTGACATGTGTTCCTAGAAATATGAGGCTAAAATACTCATTTTGCACAGTAAAATTGCAGCTAGGGAAAGGTAGAATTGTGCCAGTATGGACAAGTTTTTAGGCCATTTGCTCCCAAACACCGCTTCGTGGGCCAGTACAGCTTTTGTGACAGCCTCTTTAGGCAGCCCTGCTTATCTTAATGGCAGTGAGTCTCTGTTTTAGTCCTTGGGGTGCTGCTGCTCCGTGCCTGCCTCCCACTCACTTGCTCTCATGCAGTAGCTTTCGTGAAGCGCTTGCAAGGAGCTCGCAAGACTCAGCAGCGGGGCCCACGATGCCTCTCTGATGGGAGCATGCCCCATACAGCTTATAAAACGTGCACCCCTAGCAGCACGGTGCTTTTATAGCAATGAAATAAAAGGGAGAAGGAAGGGGGAGATGAACCTTAAGTTATTCTGAGCCGTTTCATTTGAATCCAGTCTTAATCACAAATTAAGTGATGTCCTTTTCTTGTATCCTGGTTGAATTTTAAAAGCTGCTTGCAGGAGTTTGATGGGAGAACCCGCATTACTGGACCAGAATATGATTGCTGAGGAAAGGCATTGCTTGGTCTTTCTGGCTGTCTGTAAAATCATAGTTCTTTCTAATATTGCCCATCTTCTGCTGTATGTTCCTCTTGCTCTACTCCCTGAGCTTCCTAGGGCACAAGATTCTGGTTAAAATTCCAAAGACAGTAGGTGCCCTGTCCGAGTACAGTGGTTGGGGAGATAGATAGGTTTTCTCACTCAGTGCGTTTCTGTTGGCTGAGTCTTGGGAATCAAGGTGAACATACTCTCCTCCTTTGAGAGGGCAGGGAAAGGGAGAAGGAAGGAAGAGAAAAACTCACAAGAAGCAGCAGGAGAGTTATGAAGACATGACCAGCACATATGTTTCAGAGGTTTTTATATTCTTTTCTTTTTTAAGGTTTGGCCTTTGTAAAGAAGTAGTTCTTCAATTTCAGTCCATTCACTTTTGTTCTCTTTTCCAGTTTGATTGCAACTTTAATTTCATTTTCTAATAAGTACTAACCTTTTGAAACAGCAAAAAAAAAAGTATATTTCTTAAAAAAGTGCCTTTGTGTACACATTCCAGAACACTGCATGGGAGCATTTTGTTCTTTGTGAGTGCCACTGTTTAACTATTTTACAGTTCTTTCTGATTCATTTTGTCCATTAACTATTCTAGTCCCAAATGATGCATATATCTTCC
>NW_010582730.1:8861-24928 GCF_000705375.1 Tinamus guttatus
TTTTTTTTTCTTTTCTTTTCTTTTCTTTTCTTTTCTTTTCTTTTCTTTTCTTTTCTTTTCTTTTCTTTTCTTTTCTTTTCTTTTCTTTTCTTTTCTTTTCTTTTCTTTTCTTTTCTTTTCTTTTCTTTTCTTTTTGCATGTTTTCAGTATCCTTAGTAAACATAGAGAATTCCTAAAGAGTCATGAAAATCATTTACCATCGAGATGAATGCCAAGATGATGGCTAAGCTTTGAAAATGAGCAAGAGGAGAGGCCTGCAAGAGGCATACCACAGTGCTTCAGGAACTCCCTGTCTATGCATATGCAAGTCATAGTTCACAGAGCCATTTGCCTTTTTCCAGCCTTGTACCTTCAAGGTACATGCAACCATTCAAGCTAAGCAAAACCTCCTTCTTAAGCATAAAAGTTTCAAATATCATTTAGAAGTCAAGATGTGGGTGATATATATTGGCAACATGATTGTTGTGTAACAGAAAGCAGAATCAAGGGAGTTCATTACATGTAGGTTTAATAGCTGAAACTGAAGGATTAAAGGATTTGCTTAGGAATCTAAGATATTCTGTTAACGAGAAAATTTGGAACTTAACAAAGAGGTTCAGACACTAATAGGGTCCATGGGATCATTTAACAGAAATGAGGAAAGATCCTGGCTGTTCTGTCTTTTGTATCTTACCAAGTTCTGTGAATTGCAGACTTTGTTAAGGAACACTGACTAGCCAACAGTTCCTCCTGACTTCCAGATTTATATAAATGACTGATGGTCATTTATATAAATGATCTTTCAGTGACTCTCCCCAAGGGGGGAGAATCAAATGCAACCTTAAAAAGCTATATAGAGACTTTTATTTTAATTTTTTAAAGAAAGAATGCTTTTTATTTGCATGGTTCATGTTTCTAACTGCTTAATGGCATTTCATTATGACAATTAATTGTATTAAAGACAGTAACAATCTACACACATAAAGAAACTAACACATGACAATTACAATCTTTATAGGAACGATCAGTTTAAATCAATTAGAATGTAACCCACACACTAACACAGAAGTATGCAGGAACTATTATGTACTACTTCATTTAGTCCTACCAAATAAGTTTTAGCCTTCCATAGGCTATAAAGAAGAAATCACCCTAAGAACATTAAGAAATGCTAAATTAACACTAAATTCATACTTAGTCTGTAACTTTTAAAGGACACCTGTAATATCACATACTCTTAAAGCTGTCATTAACTGATGCTGTCAATGTAAAACTTATGCCTGAGGTCCTAGATTCCTTCAAGTGTAGCTCTGTTGGTCACTGGTATGACTTCTACACACATACATTCCTATTGCTGGGCAAAACAGTTTTGTTCACAAAAGTTCTGGTGTACATGCAGCAAGTCTAGTAAAAAATAATATTTGGCCGACAGGGCTTATGTTTTTCAATGAAATGGAGTCAGCTATACTATCAAAATAAATCTTTGGCAAGTAGAAGTAGCAGCTCTACAGGAGACGTTTACTAATACTCTTCCATACTAGCAAACACGTCTAACCATAGGCGTGACCTTAGTTTAAGCAGCTTGTTAAAGATTTACTGGGATGGAGAGCATCTCTAGGCTCTAACGTGTACTTGACCTCCTGGTAATTCAGGGTCATTCAGGTGACTTTCTCATTAATGCATGAAACTGTTTCTATTCACATTATGCTGGAACAGGTCTATAAAAATACTGGCTTGAAAGCAGCTGCACTGTTTATTCCTGACAGTGTAACAGGCACACCATGATCAAATTTAACACACGGAGAAATTGCATAATTTCTCCCAAATTACTTAATCTGGAAGATGGTATGAAGTACCTAATGAACACTGAGCACATCGCATAGTTTAACAGGGTAGCAATAATAGCTCTGTTGGTAGCTATTCAAACTAATCAACAAAAAAAATATGCATACAATGACTTATGAAAATTCCATAGAAGAAACACATACTAAATATGCTAAAGCATGATATAGCATAACATAGGCCCAAGCAGCTCAGAACTGCTACAAATGCTCAGCTTTTTGGGAGCATTCTCACAAAAGGAGAGAGAGAGAGAGTGTGTGTTGCAAAAAGAGGCCAGGAAAGTGCAGCTGTTTGCTTATAAAGATTATTTGGTGAATTTTACAGGAGACTTGCTCAGTTTTGCCTTAAAATAAAGATAAGGAACTGATGAAGTGAGATAAGGGACTTTATAGTTGAAGTCTGAGCTTGAAATGTGATGTTTGTGTAGCGTTCTGAAAACCCTGAACAGTAGGGAAAAATCAAACTGTCAGAGCTACAGAGGTTGAGAAGTCTTAGCTTTCATAGGTTAACCTTTTAATGGGAGGAGAGGACAGAAAAAACATTACACCAAAACATCATGCCAGAATGTCTCAGCAGGGAGAGATAAATTAGAAATTGGAATTTGGTCCAAATGTTAAGATATCAGACAGAGGCATTATGGAGAGAAAAGAGTCAAAGGCAAAGACTAGGCCACATTTGTGAGTGACAGAAGCCAGTACTGTTCATAGTCATTGTAAGAAGTTAGACATTCATACATATCATCGCATATGGATGCTGCCTTCTTTCTTGGGTTGTCATTGTAGATCAGTTTCACTTAAAACACTGCTAGAAAATGTTAATCTGACAATTGTAGTACGTACATAAAAAGTAGTTTTCAAGAAAAAATAACTAAAACACTGCTACATTCATGGCACAACTGTCCTCCAAAATATACTTTTCCCACACTTTTGCTCTGAGATATTGAAATTTAAGAAGTATTTTTTTATATAATCAAGCCACTAAAATTCTTGTAAGTCTTTGATTTTTACTAAAACTAAAATGATGATAAACACAAATCACTCAATCTAATTTGTGCACAATGTGTTAAATCCAATGAAAAGCATTTTTTTTTGTAGAAAGAAACCAAGTTTTTAATTTCCTCTCTGATTAGAAGAAAAATATAAGCAAATAAAACAATCTAAGCAAACGTGGCAGTTAGTGTAGCCATTCTTGAACTTTTTAGATGAGTAATATTCTGGAGAGAGTACCGAAACAACCCAAATACAAGTTTCACATCTATTTTGTCTCTTTGGCTCTTGGAGCCACAGTAATAATCGTAAGAAGTAAACAAAAGCTCTGAACATTGCTTTACTTTCCTCAGCGATTACTTTTGCAATATGCGTGCCCAAATTCCTACCGCTGTGCTCACTAGCTCTTTGACCAGTAACATGCCCTTTAACAAATATTCCTGTGTCACAGATATTGGCAATACACTTGCTGAAGATTATTTCTGTTATTCTAAACTGAAAATGGCATAACAAGATTAAAAAAAAAAAACTTTTGGAGCCCTTGTGTTTTTACTGAAAGTAGCTACTGAGAATTTCAAGCAAACAAGTGACTGTTTTATCAAGTAGCTTAGATGTAGCAATTTTGTTCAGGACCCTAGCCCTTTACAGTTCCAAAGCAAAGCCCATATCTCTTGTTTCTTATCTGCTATCAGTTGCTTTGAGCATGAAGTAGGATTGTTGATACATATAATAAGAGGTCTGAATACATACCAATATTATTTTTTCTGATTAACTTCATACGTAATTCCTCACAGTTCTGTAATCGTGCTTCTAAAATTACCATATTATGAACATTCATAGTAACCAATACTACTGTATTTTAGCAGTAAAAAGAAAACAGCGATGCCTATTGAATCTTACATGCTTAGAGAATCTGAGCACTTTTATTGGCATGTATAAATCAGAATTAATATTAATTCTTCTAGATGGTAGCCTAGTTCTCCAATTTCTCTGTTTCCGGTTGCCATTACTGAGACACATAAACATTATTTCTGGATATAGCTATCACTTTTTATTTAAATCTAGCCGTAATTTACGTTTTAGAGAATCTATTGCTAAAGAATGCTTGGGCATATGGGGAAAATGTGTTTAGTAAAGGAGAAAAAAAAGAATATTTGCATTAATTTATGGCAAACTTTTGACAAAATTTTTCAAATTCACACAGCACCATATTTTAGAAAGATTTTTTTGCCCTGCAGTGAAAATGCTTCTTATTTTGCATTTCCATCATCTGTGACAAGGACACTTGTCTAATCAGTTTTGGTTTCAATTTTCTTATGCTGCAGCAATACAGCAATATTTGGGTTGTAGGCTTCTATGAGGATTGTAGCTGTCTACTTTGAGTTTCTATTAAGTATTAATTAATATATAATTATATGCTATAATTATACTGATATTAATTAATATTTATAGTTATATTAAATATTTGCACTAGTTTTGCAAATACTGGATCTAATTGCTGAAACTTCTATTTTTTTCCTCCTTACAAGTAAAAATAACATAAATAACTTTCTTTGAATTTTATACCCATGAATATTGCCTCTTTAAAAAAAAAATCTATGTCTCTCTGGGATTGATCAATGTTTGTTTATGAAGACCTTGCTGGATTATACTGCATTATCGCATCCCATCACACATTCCAGTCTTCTTGAATGGAAGAACTAGTTAATGATAAAAATGTCCTGTTGGGAGAATTATTTCTGTAGTAAGAATTCCATGAATTAGTTTAAGAAAAATCTATTGCACCCTGTAAAAATTATTTTCTGGGTCTTTCTAGGTAAATTTTAACATATTAATTCGTTAAAGAGTGTTCTTCCTTTCTTGTCTATGCTTGGAGCCTCAGATCCATTGACTCTTAATGAAGGATAGAGAATTCCTCTTAATGAGGATTTGACTCTAGAAAGGATAGGTAACAACCTGGCAGTTGAGTTTTCTATAGGTGCTCTATTGAATCTTCACAGCTGAAGGTAGAAATTGATCTGCTGTCTTCCATAGTTGAAGCTTGTGCCAGACAATTTCCTGCAGCTTCTTTTGTATTGATTACCATTTGTATTGATTACCAGATAAAGCATAGCTGACAACAGATCCTGTAGGCTTTCATAGCAGAAGTATAGGGAGGTTCATGAGGTTTTTGGCTTGTGCTTCTGTAGAATTATACCTTTTTAATTATTTTTAAGAAATTATATTGAAATTTACCAGCTGCCGAGATTAAAATAGCAGACAAAGTAGTCATTTGTCGACTGAAAATATCACATGATTATATTAAAGCGAGCAGCAGGCACACTCTTTTAAGCTACCATTAATCATCTTTTGCCCAGATAAACTGGTCTGCTGTAATTGCACCGTAAACAACAGAAATCATAAAATCGAAGTTTTAATACACATCAAGTTGAATTAAAATATTAGAAGAAAAGAAAGAACCTAATGTTTATAATGATCTGTCTGTTTTAAGAGTTATAAAGCAACCTTGCAAAATGTTAAGAACATAAGGAACACATTAAAAAAAATTCAAAAAGAAAAAAAGTCTGAAAATGTTTGATAGATTCAGGGAAATTCTGGTGAAATGAGTACTAATATCATTTTAAAATGTCCTACTTAATTGTGTCTAGTAAGGAATAGAACTCGATTATCGTCTTTTAAAGATCTTCATAGTGAATTATTCACATTGATCTTTCATTATCAAAATTCTCTGATACTATTGATTGGAATGCTAGGTTCAAAAATCTCACTGGTTCTCTCTGTCTTCAATCCTCTCCCACAAAGTCCATTCTACACCACTTTCACTGTTCTTGAGACATCGCCTCTTTTTTTGCAGCATCATTTAGATTACTGAAACAAGTGGAAATGTGAAAAAAAAAAAGAGTAGAGACACTCGGACTGAAAGAAGAGGTATGGAAGTAAATATATGCAAGGACAGCTGCACTTGCAGCACGTCCTAGAGAGATCCTAGGCTAGGAGACGCTGCCAAATGCAGTCTATACAGCCTCTGCAAGGAAATGTCTAAAGTAATTAATAATAAAGAACAGAAAATGATTATTACAGTATCTTGAAATTTCAAGTCTTTTCTTCACTGATATGTACGGGAAAAATTAAATACCAAAGCCAATACAACTATACTTTTTAGCACATATAGAAAAAGCAGCCACAAGTAGATTTTACCTTCAGGAGAAATTTCCTTCCATGGATTAGGTGGATACATGAAGGCAGCATTCTGAATTTGGTCATGAATATCTTCATCTTCATTGAATGGAAAGGTACCACTGAGGCTTACATAAATGATGACACCCACAGACCACATATCCAGAGATCTGTTATAGCCTTTGTTTCTCAGTACTTCTGGAGCAAGGTAAGCTGGTGTTCCTACAACTGAACGCCTAAAGGATTTCTCTCCGATGATTCGAGCAAAGCCAAAATCACAGAGTTTTACCTGTTTGAAGCAAAGTGCTATGGTAATTCAGATATTTTTATTATCAGGTACATGGTTACATAGATAAATTACATAGGTAATTTAGTCATGATTTAGTTGAGAGATCCATCTCTACTGTTTATTCATGGGCATTTCTCTTTTATTTTATTATTTTTTTTAACTCTTCCTGCGTAGAGCCTCATGATTCCAATGAATTTTTACACAAGATTACACAAGTCTATTCCATTTTCTGTATTTCTTCATTCCATAAATAAGCTATCCAGGACATCTTAGGTCCCTTCCAAAACTGCATTTCTTTTGATTCTAACAGCTTAACCTGCCGCTGCAAGTAACAATACAAAGTAATAACACTTACTCATAGCATAAAAACATGGCAAATCAAAACTTCAACCTACGCCTATTTTTTTCTTATATTAAGCAAAATGATAAAACTTATTCTTGAACTGCCACTTTGAGATACATTTAGACCCTCACTTTTTACAAAATTCTTTGCTTTTTCCAGAGTGTCAGATTTAGCTGTTGAAAAATTCTCACTTCAGATTTCACTGCAGCTTCTTCCTTTTTAGTTATTGATACTATTTACAAAATTTTAAGTGTCAACAGTATCACCAGTACTTCTTTGAATATAGGCAATTGGAGGAAACCTTAACAACAGATAAGTAAATGTAGCAGAAATTGATTTAGAACACAAGCAGTACAACAACAATCTAGAAAGTATATTTATAGATTCTATAATTTGCCTGGTATTTAAATTCACAAGATTAAAGAAGCATCTCTTTTCAGTAAGCTGTAACCTCACTTTTTATAAAACACTGCTTCTTTTCTGAGCCTGCATGCAAATTGTCAGTTATCTGGACCAAATAAACTAGAAAAATAAGTTGTGCTGCAATAGTGATCAAATTACAAACATCTTGGGCCAATACACTAGTGGTTATATCACACTTGAAAATCTAGCTGATTTTAGAATAAAGACAAAAGAATAACTTTTAAAAATGTCATCTTTGGAACTCTTTTTGAATATAGAATCAGATTTGTCCTAAATAGCTAATAATTCTCTGTAGTTTTGGTGGCAGATGAAAACAGATCACTAATAACTTTTAATTGTGTTCACAAAATAACCACTAGTGGTAACACATTAAGTTGAAAAACTTATCTTAGCAGAGGACATTTTCTACTTGCCTGTGGGAAAGGGTCAGCTGATGCCAACAATACATTCTCTGGTTTCAGGTCACAATGAACAATATTTTTGAAATGAAGATGCCTTAAAGCAACAAGGATCTGTGAAGAAACAAATCAGGAGGATATTCAGTTTTAAATGATAAATGTTCTCTGTATATATATTATTCAGTGATCCGAGGATCAAGCACGGTTGTAGAAAAACAACAGGACTGTATCTTTTAAAACAATGTCTTCAATGCAATAAAAAACATAGACGATGCTTGCAGTTATATGCTGTGCTTCAGATTTTCTGGTTTCACAGTACAAAACAAGACTGCTCTCTCTCCATAGAATCTACATTCTAAACAGATTTTTTTAAAAAAAAAAACTTAATTCTACATACCTGTTCCCTCTTTTAGTGTGAAATGTTGGGTTTTATAAATATTTCATTTGCAAAATGCCCGTCCAGATCTAAATTATGAACTCAAAAATTTCCACTGAAATAGTATACAAGCAAATTTAAACAATTTCTTGAAAAGGGAAAGCATGTATATTTTTACTCCATTTTGTCTAAAATGCATTCATCCTATTCCTGTGGTTTTAATTCTGCTATTTCTCGTGTCTGGTCTGGGGCTGACAGAATTTTCCACTCTATCAAAAGAGGCAATGGTCAGAAGGCTGAATGAAGCTGGGAAAGCAAGAAAACAGATTCCAAAGCTGATGGCAGTTTAGCACTTGAAAGCTGGGGAAGCGTCTCATTCCATCTCCTTAATAAACGTCCCCTGTAGCACTATTGTTCCTCCTCCTTTTTCTTGCCTTAACACACAATAGAGGCTGCTGTAATGCTCAGGAGCCCATCTAGTCACCTGCATGTCTAATTTTATACCTCTATTATAGGCAGACAAAGAACATGGCAACAGGAAGGACAAAAAGAACCACCCTCCCAGAAAACATACCACGTTGTTAACTGAAGCCATGCAGGAAAACAGACTCATTTCAATCAGATACAGTGCTGAGATCCAATCTCAGCACAGAAAAGCTACACCGAGTAAGTGTATGGTATGAACTACAATAGTGAGGTACAGGGTTCAAATTTTTTATCATCTTATATAAGGCTTCAACAGGGGTGCTATTTGTGAGATGCATCCGTTTCTTGTGCTTACTTCTTCATGCATAATGGGAAATGTGTCTTGATGGCCCTTACACTCAGCAATCAGACAATTCCTCATTTATTCTGTTCTAGTTCCTCCTAATCTACCCATCAGATAATGCACATGAAGATGTCTGTATAATCGCTAGTATTGTAACTCAAGCTTTCACAAATCAGATGGGTAAATTATGGCAAAACATAAGCAACAGTGATAATACCTTAAACTTCTATCTCAGTCTATAATTGTTTTCTTACCTGAGTAATTAGGAACTTCGTTATTCTCTCTGGCAATCTGCCTTTTTCACTTGATAAGATCATCTCCAACATGTCTCCATGGAGTTTTTCCAAACATGCACTCCAGATTTACAACCCCAAGGTGATGAAGATTCTATTAAAGATATATGTTAAAGACATAAAACAGATTTCCAAACATGATTAATAAGTTTTATCATTAACCAGCCAATCTTCAGATCCTTCCCCCAACAAAGGACAACAGTCCAGTCCTTCAGCATTTAAAGCGTGCCTTGTCCGTAGGTACCATGCATGAAATTTCTAGAGATAGTAGCCTTATAAGAGTGTGGCTGAACTCCAAATGAGTTTAATAAAAATACACTTTCATTATTATGCCCAGTGCCTAAAATTACAAAGATTGTAATTCCTAACATGACATCAGAATGGTTAAAAGTAAAATACCTACAACTCTTAACATATTGCATCATAGGTATGGTTTTAATTTAAAAAAAGATATATATAACACATATAAATAATATATTTAGTTATTATGCAAATTCTCAAGGTGCTACCTTCAAGTAGGTACTGTGTTATCTGGATTTTATAACACGTTGATTCAAATGTTGGTGAATAGTACAGAAATTAAGAAATCATGTTAGTCTGAAGACATATTGCCAAGGATTCTTTCTATTTTAAAGCCTGTTATTGTTGTGATCTGATTGCTTTAAATGAAGGTCATATGGAACTCTATACTCCTGCAAAATGCTTTGTACCTATTTTTAAGGTTTTTTTGATACATTAGGAACCAAGTCAGGAAAAACACCATCACACCAAGTGTCCTGGAGAATGTAACACCAATAGCTTAACCTCTTTTAAAATAAGGAAACCTCAGTATGGAAGAGAGAAAGTAAAATTAAGAAATAAGTTTAAGGACGACCAACATTGTGCTTGGCATTTCTGACATACATAGTGGTGTGTGCCAGAATGTGTGCCAGAAAGAAGACAATGTGAGTTCAAGATCTCATGTCAGACCTTCTATCTAGCAGTACTGGAGAATGGGCACAGAAGTACTACATACCTATAAAGAGGCTATTGACTAAAAAGGATATTGGCTCACAGTAATAAACAACTGTGATATTTAATACATTTCTAGTAAATTTGCCCTTGACTATTTTTGCAAAATTTCCTGTCTCTTTAAACAATTGCATTTCACACAAACATCTAGAGAATTTTTAGAGAATTTAACAAATAGATTGAGAGCAAACATCATATCATTTGAGTTTACAGTACTGTACAAATTGAGTTAATATAGTAAAAAGGCAAAAGAAAATACCTGTAGAATTGCAACCTCATTACGAAGTTGGCTTTCCTGTTTGGTTGGAAACCTTAGTTTGTCAATTATTTTAATGGCAACATCTCTTCCTGTTTTGCGATGCTTTCCTACATTAATAAATAATAAAAAGAGAGCTTCTATCAACTAGCACGAATAATTCTGAAAAGCTTTCCACTCTGGCTGCGTTGTACAAATGACCGCAGTCAAGTAATTCCCCGAGCAGGTTTGTAACCAGTTAAACCAACATTAAAAGTTTTCTGTCATTTCTGTACTTTCTTCCCTTTGACAAGTTAACTTTTCTTATGTTCTATAACCACTTAAAAAATCTGTTCAAGCACATAAACCAGCCTATGCACTAGCAAGTCAGCTTTGCAGTTAAGCTATATACATTAAAGTGAATGTATGACGTGCAAAACTGACTTTCTCATAGTCAGTTCTTAAACCCTGTTCTTAAACCATACTCTTTGCAGCTGGTTGGTCAGAGGCCTATTTGGTTAAAGAATGCTGTATATACGAAACAATTGGCAACTAATTTCTGTAACAAATCAATTCAGAGTCCAAATATTTTCATAATTCAAAGGTTTTCTGTCTCAAGCATAGCTGTACAATGAAACAAAGTCTTACCTCCGTAAACAATTCCAAACTGTCCTGATCCCAACACCTCATCTGGGAAGATTTGGTACACACTGCTAATGTCCTGTTTATGTAAACATAATGATTATTAAGCTCTGAAATAGGGTAGCAAGATTTTTATTTCATTTGATTTTTCTAATGGGAACTAGCATACGTTTACTTCTGGACATTTCAAAATACCAAAAGCATTCATGTGAGTTTTCTTATAAGGCAGGGAAGAAAAATGCAGAAAGGAGAATCTTCAGCTAAGTTTCAGCCATTGCCATCTTACAGGCAAGTAGTCTGCCATGGGCTACATTATACTTAATCTTCATCAAATCTTAAAACCAATGTACATATGGAAACAGAAGGGATACTGTTAGCAACACTCTACCCAGAGGACCCAGCTGAGGATCCTTGATCTAGCAGGATTTTCATAAAAATCCTTGGTTTTATGGAAAGAGAAAAACCAAGAGTTAAAACTGTCTTTATAAAAATCCTAGATAACCTCCAGGTTTTGAATTCAGTTCCATTTTCCTGATATTTAAAGAGCAGCATATAAAAAGAAGAGCAAAAGAATGAAAGAGTTGATGATAAAGATTGTTCTTGCTTTTCCTTAGAATATAAAAGGACACTCCCAGGTAATTCTTTCCTTTCTTTTCTGGCAAATACCAGAACTTTACTTTGCTGCAAACAGTCCTGATTTCTTCTGCCTATGAGTAAGGAAAACATAATTCTCCTTGACCAGATGCCCCATAACCAAAATTCCTAGTGAAAGAGAGTCCGAAAACCTATTTCTATATGTGTAGCAACTTATACATATCCTTCTTCAGATGAAGTTTCATCTTTTGGGAAGGATGTACAATGAAGAATGTCTAATCTCTCAGCTACGAAAGGAAAAGCTATATTTACCAAGGCTTGTTATTTGTCTTACTATATTCATCTGACTGAAATTCCATGAACTAATAAGCTATACAGCCCATTCTTCTTTCTGATAGTCAGTAAGCGACAGGATAGGTAGTTAAATTCTCAGTTAAGCTGAGTTACCTAAATTGCACCTTTTCCTTGAAGCACAAGAATTACAGGAAGATGACTTTTCTCAAAAGTTAATTGATTCTATTTCTACAGTGTAAGTGAAAAATGGCTGATAGGAACTTCTCTCTAACATTTCATTTTCCAAAACAGATCAATGACTTTGCAAGCTTAATCATATCATGTCTAGCATTCACAGAACACTCACCACATTTTCTTGAACTTGGCAGTTTGACACTGAAATACTGATGGATATATCCCCTGGGGAAGAAAGTAAAATATACTTCAAACAGCTGTGCTTTTAGTTCAAACATGTAGTAATAGGAAATGACATTTACATCACATCAATATCTACTGACAACCCTAGAAACTGAACCAATTAGGTCATCTTGTTCATCTCCCAGCCAATACAAAATTGCACCAGTCCCAAAATAGGTGACTTGAACAATAGACTTTTCCAAGCTACAGGAAAGAAGCTTATACATTTCAGTACTTATTTTTTAAATAGAGTAATCTCATAATTCCCATTTAGAAGCTTATTATTACTTTTTTGTTGTTCTATTTTTGAGCTTTAAACCCCTTACACAAGTAGTATGAGTGCAACTAGGGTGAATTGTACTTATTTAGTATTGATTTGCAATGTCACATACAATGTATTTAATGCTAGTTAGCTTTCAGAAAAAGGCCAGTGGTTATTCATATTGATGCGTTTATTGTTAAAAAGGCACATTTCAACTGGGTTAAGGATCATTATTAAGACACCCAATGGATAGAAAAATCTTGCACTTTAATACAACAGAAAGCAGAACAAACTTCTATGAATTCAGAGCCCAGGATTTTTCCGTAATCTTTTCAAACTGGAAACCTGTTGAGGTTAACAAATAATAGCCTCAGTAAAATTGGAGATTATATTTATTGCTAACTGCATTTACACAAATATGTCATTTTAGGGAAGAAAGGATGGTTGTTCAGAGCATTTCTGTCTACATCTCCTACCACTGACTGAAACTTACTTTAGTGCTGAATTTTCATTTGCTCAATATGGATTTCAGCCCCATCAGCCCTCTACTGTAGAAACTGTTATGCACTGAAAACTGTCCACCAGTGCACCAAGTACCACGAGTAACTTTGACCCTGTATACGGCTTATTTCCTCCGTTTTTCTTCCTAGGAACAAGCTCTTTTGGGAAGGTAGTGTTCCAGTTTGGCAGAGGCTTTTCATCATTGCTGATTCATATGTGTATGATACTTTGTGTGTAAATGAGAGAAAGCAAGGACAAAAAATGTATCTTATGTTTTGAGTGGAAGACAGTAAGTTGCCATACTTAGCTTCACTCAAAAAAAAAATAAAAACACCCGAAGATGACTACTAACTTACAGAGAAAATTTTCAAACTTCCCAAGAGGCAGAGAAGACAGTGAAGACAGCTGTCATCTGTCATTGCCAGTCAAGCCTTCTCGGCCAGCTATGCTGAGCTCAGACTAGAAGCAGTAGAAAACTAATTTGATTGAAATGACGGCCAGAATGTGACCTTTTTTTATGTAGGAACTCAGTCTAGCAAAAGCAAAGGACCGCATTGATATATTCTGAGCTGTTTTGCCCACAGAAACATGCTGTCTGTTTTATTGCTTGGTTTCCAAAGTTCTTGCTGTTTCACTAGCATTTCACACTGCATTAGTATCATCCACTTGTCAAGTGGTACCTCGGGTACACATTGGAACAGAAGGTCTAATCCAGCCTGTGTAGACATGTCCAGATTTGCCTTACACTGCCTCAACTGGATGTAAGTTGCAGAGCAGCAACAGAGGCCCATGTCTGGTGCTGGTGAGCTACACAAAGTGTACCTGTTTTATTATGTGGGTTTTTTGCTCTCTGCTGCTGCAGCTACTTTGTTATCAGTACCAGAGCTAGATTTAAATGGGATTTGTATTTGTTTTACATAACCTGTCAGCTTTGGTGGAGAATTACCCAAATGTATGTAAATGTGAGGCTAAGATACATTCTACCGTTATCACTGGGTGATAACTGCCTCTTCTGCTGTCCTTCACACTTGAACTCATTGCATCTCAGTATAGGACAATGTTTATGTCAAACAGCCAAATGTGATGAAAGGGGGCATTTCACCTATGCTGTGGTCACCAAAAAGAGTGAACAGCTGCTTCTGTAGACAGAAAGAAACATAAATTGTAGGCATGAGGGGGAAAAAAAATCTATCAATTCCTAACCAGAGCTCAGAAAACTTCATGCCTACACATAAGAAGGCCGTTCATGTCAACAACACAAAGAGGATGCAGATGTCTTACATACAGAACAACTACATGCTTGCTAAAAAACCCTGCATGTTGTGTATTTATCCAGATTCCTTAGCATCAACTGGAAATAAACTGCAACTTCTAAAACAATACATGGATAGGTCATAGGCCATGATGGAATAGCCTTTATTAGCTATGCAGTACTTCCTTTCCAAACACAGAGAACCTTCAGCAATATAGTCATTTGTTCTATAACTATATTTATTGGAAATAAAAGAAATGAATAAACTTACTGTGTACATTTGGTCCTGATCCAGTTGATGCCCCTTTAGGGATGACAGGCATCAAAGCATGCTGTATTGCCATCTCCCACATTCTTGCCACATCTGTGCCAATACCACTAGTGAGAACACTGTTATTTAGTGGAACACTTGCAAGGTTTTCTATGTTTTCTCCAACATAATAGATTATATTTGCTGTGCTTATTTCAAAACAGTGAGGACTGGCTCCCTGAGGCAGTAAAGTGAAAGTTTTTGCAGGGTCCAGAGACAAAATTTCAGACAATGGAATTTCCTGAAATGAAAAGATGATTTATATTCTGTGTAGATTATCAACTTATGTATGTATACACACACACACATATATATATACACACATATAAAATACATATATGAGTTTTAACTAAGTTATAATTTAGCTGTTACTTTTAACCACATGCATCTTGTATGATCAAAAGGCTCCTGTAACATGAAAGTTCATAGCAGAAGTCTATTGATGGTAAAATACCAAAAGTTTCAGAACTTTAATTATTAAACTTATCGAAGATTGAGGTGTCATGAGAAACACTCCATTTCCACACCATCTCACTGTTTGCTGACACATTAACTTCTGATCTGAGGTTTTGTTGCGAAGACAAAGCATATGTAGGTTAAATAATGAAAACAAACATAGATCAAAGTTACGCTGCTTGCATGCTTCTTTTATTAACATAGCAATTCACTCCAGTTGTTATATGCTACTTGTAGAAGAAGAGATGGAAAAAATATTCCTTACCTTATAATATTTGCTTCCAGTATCATTTTGAAAAAGTGTAATGCATTTGCTGTCTAGTCTCCAGTAATGTCTCTTCCTCTGCAATAAACAATAATAAATAAACTTTCTAACAGTTTTGAAGTAAATTGATGAAATGCTCATTCCAAAAACCTTCATTTAAATTTAAAAGGTTGAATTGTGGAGGATAAAGTTTCCCCTTTTATTGCAAAATTTTTAGGAGTGATCTATATTTGTGTTTAAAATTTATAGGGGCTTATAGAACCTAGATGTGTTCAAATTATTCAAGTTTGAAAGGAGGAGGATGGTGCTGGCCTCTTTTCATTGGTGGCCACTGATAGAACTAGAGATAATGGCCACAAACTGAAACACCAAAAGTTCCCCAGGAACTTAAGGAAAAAAATCTTAACAGTGAGGCTGACAGAGCACTGGAACAGGCTGCCCAGAGAGGTTGTGGAGTCTCCTTCTCTGGAGATCTTCCAAACCCGCTTGGACGCAGTCCTGTGCCACGTGCTCTAGGTGACCCTGCGTGTGCAGGGGGGTTGGACTAGATGACCTCTAGAGGTCCCTTCCAACCTTAAGCATTCTATGATTCTATGATTTAAATGTTACTTTGAAGTCTATGTTACACTCAGCAGTTTGCTACAGGTGTGCTGCTAAAATAATTCAACTTTCTTTTTGTGCAAGTTTTAAGACCCTGGCTCACTTCAGAATGCCACAAACTGAAGCTCTTGTTCTTGTTTTAGCAGCTCTGAATGAAAAATGACTTTTCTGTACCAAGTACGTTTTATAGAAGTCTCAATTCACCTAACAGTCAGATACCTAGGAAATTGCAGATGGAAGGTAAGCCTACTTTCCAGAACCCCTGAGGTGTTAATAGTATGTTTTACTTTCATCCAAATGCCTTCACATTTGGCTGCTTATCATAATAGAACTGACATTTTTGGACATTTGGGGATGTTTGGCTGTAACTGTGT